>JAJOZX010003031.1:297500-322500 GCA_023014485.1 Bathynomus jamesi
GCTCACTACCGATTATTCGCTTTAGTTCACGATATAACGCTTCGTCCGTATCAGCTGTTTGATTAGGGGGCCCTATATAACCGCAACAACAAGTTTGAAATCGTTCAATTTAAGTTCTGCTATAGTCGAATCTATCGGTTCTGGAATTGTGTGCTTTACTTCTATAACGTTCGCTATATTATATTTGATATACAACATAACACCGCCTCCTCGCCTACCTATTCTGTTTTTAACAAAAAGTCTATAACCTTTAATTTGATACTCCCCTACAAAGTCACGAGTTTCAGTGCTAAGCCACGATTCATTTATCGCAATTATATCATAGTCTTTACAAGCAATTAAAGAAAAAAATTCGTTTATTTTATTTCGTAGGCTACGAGCATTTAAGGATAGAACCTTCAAATTGTTTGTAATTGCGACAACTTCGCGAGCGCAGTGGAAATTTATGGAATTTACGCTGGGACCGTTCGAGTTACGGCAGCCTGAAAAGAAGAAACAGTATTATGAAATATATATATATTATATATACATATACATATACATTAGGGTGTTTCATAAATTAAAAGTTTGGAAAAATTTTAATCCACATGGATCCCCTTGTTCCATTTGCTGAGGAGACTGATAAACCGAAGTATTAATTCAATAGTTTAAAGTTTACGGGTCCCCAGTTTGATGCTCTGGCAGATCATAAACGGAAAAAATTAAACAAAAATCTGTCAATGAATTTTTATTCAACAAACGAGTACCATTTCACTACACATTTTCACAAAGATACAAAAAACATAACCACTTCTTGCGAATTATTTGTCCATGAAATCCTTCTTGGTTTTATTCGGGTATTTCGCCCTATGCTGCATCACAGTTTTGAGCAAATACTGCTTCTGCTCTTCGTTACATCCTGTGAGATCAGATTCCTGCGTCGCTTCTTGGTATTTCCCTTGGAGGAGGATGGAAAAACTTCCACGGTTGGGTCAACGACATCTGAGTCAGTCTCTGACGAAGTTGAAATCACTAAAGCCCCCGTATCTTCTGCAGCTCCGTGTTCCGTCCTGGCCTTCTCCTGTTGTTCCTTAATCTTGTCCAGCCTCTTCCTTTTCCTAATCTCCTTATAGTGAAGCTTCATGTCAACAGGGCCCATGCTGCAGGAATTTGGATCTTCACGCTGCATGTCGAGAAAGTGGATGTCCTCCTGATTCTTCATCATTTCCTTAGCCTGTGAATGAGCAATGTCCATGATCTCCTTCGCTATTGCCTCCTTGAACATCGCCTCCTTCACTCGGAAGGACTCTGCTTTATGTGAATTGTGCTTCACAAGCAGGTCGTATTCCTTGAGAAGGGATTCCATCTTCCTCAAGGCCGAATCTCGACGCATTATGGGGATTCTCGCTCTCTCCCAAAATATGAGACAGGCATCCAGGCACAGGTTCAGGCATTTAGTACGTCCAAATTTTTGCTCCTTTTGGTGGTAAAAGTACTTTTTGAGTACTTGCAACTGAGTTGGAAGGCCACTTGATGTGATGTTCGCATCCGTCTGGCCAATAAGAAACACTTCTGTTTTCGCTCTGGTAGACACCTGGAAAAGAAAACAAACTAAATAATTCCACAGAAATAATTTCACATCGTAATTAATTTCATTAATTAATAAAAGAAAAGCAGTAACTGGGACTCGAACCAGTGTCATAGCCGTTTGGCGGCATCGCTCAAGTCGGCGTACACAGCACGCTATCCACTACACCATCTAGGGAGTGGATAGCGTGCTGTGTACGCCGACTTGAGCGATGCCGCCAAACGGCTATGACACTGGTTCGAGTCCCAGTTACTGCTTTTCTTTATTTATAAAACTGATACGTGTACACTACGTTCTCTTTGACAATTCATTAATTAAATAAATTTCAATACCGCAGTAAAATTACAATTAGTATCATAAATAATTACCGCTTAGTTGTCCAATATGCAACAGACTAATTAATTTCATGTATATAAAATAAATATCACTACCACAGTAAAATGACAGAAATTAAGAATAAAAATTCAATACCACAGTAAAAGAGATAATTAGTAGCATATAGAATTACTGCCATAGTGTCAATAGGCTATACAACACGAACCGCTCAAGGACGAAGAAAACCGTCTTCACTGCAGGCAGGCGAGAAATGAACTGACAAAAAGTCGTCAAAGTTGGGGACCTCTAAATGCAGCGCGACCTGGTTCAAACTTGCACAAACGTGTTTTCTTGTTCTTTAAAATACGGAGAAACGTGTGGATTAAAACTCCAAGCTCATTTTTATTTTACCCTATAGGTATGAAACACCCTAATATACATATATATATATATATATATATAGACATATACATATACATATATATATATATATATACATATACATATATATATATACATATATATATATATATATACTGTATATACATACTGTGTATATATATATATATATATACAGGGTGTCCCAGAATTAACTATCTATTTCAATGAAATCGGACAAATTTTTTAAAAACACTTTTATTTATGTTTATCATGTTTAATATGTGTTAAAAATGTATAAATTTCTAAATTTTTTCATAATTTTATTTTCATAATTTTTTCATTATCTGGTCCAATGAAAGACCGTCTGAAGTCACAGAATGGCAAAGAGACTCTCCAAAAGTTAACGTGTGGCTTGGAATGACCAAATCCAAAATTTATGGCCCATTCTTCTTTGCGGAAGCAACTGTAACAGGTACCGTCTACCTTGATATGCTTCAGCAGTTTCTCGAACCACAGCTTCTTGATGATGGCATTCTTGATAATGTTGTGTTTCAACAAGATGGAGCACCATGTCATTATGCTCTAATTGTTCGAGAATACCTCAACAGACGCCTTCCGAATCGGTGGATTGGACGTGGAGGACCTCGACCTTGGCCTCCGCGTTCTCCGGATTTGACACCCCTGGATTTCTTTGCATGGGGTTTCATAAAAACAAAGGTTTATCGCCAAAAGATCAATAGTTTAGCTGAACTTAAAGAACGCATCCAGTTGGCAGTGCGGGAGATAACACCTGAAATGCTTCAAAATGTGTTTCGCAGCGCTGAGGATAGATTTGAAATTTGCAGAGATACAGACGGTGCACATGTTGAAACTTCTCAATAAAGTTTTGACTTATGATTTATAAATCTATTTGTTTTTGTATCATAATTTAGTAATAAACACAAAATTATGTCAGTTTTTATTAAATTTGTCCGATTTCATTGAAATAGATAGTTAATTCTGGGACACCCTGTATATATATATATATATATATATATATATATACACAGTATATATTAGGGTGATTCAAAAAAATCAAAGTTTTTTTTTTAATTGTTCAACCTGTATTTTTGTTCCCTATGACAAAAAAAGTAGTGTATGCCAAATTTGGTGAATTTTAAATAAAATTTACTATGTGCTACCAGGCGTCAAAGTTTCCCTCTTTTTCAATTTGTTTGTTTTTACAACTTATGATTTTATGTTTAATTGTTTATATTTCAGAATTTTTAATTAATGGTTTATATACTAGCTTGCTTTTAATTGTCGCTTGGAACTCGTAATTATGGAAGCTAGGCCTAACTCACCATCACCCAGTTGCTCATTTGGGAGAAGTTCTACAAGAAAAGAAACTGAAGTATGGCTAATTGGGCAGCCCTCTGCAGTACTAAAAACATCCGTATTACCATCAGAGAAGGAAATGATGGCCCTCTTCATGCACTACAGAAATATTAAAAAGCAAGACATTAGAGAATCATGCTGCTCTACTGCAGATGATGTGCTAGCAGTTTGGAAAAAAGCAGGAATACCAGCAAAACAAAGAATACATGTAGTAGATAAAATTGAAGGAATACTGAAGGAATGACAGCTGCTTAAGAAAAACAAAGCAAACAAATTGAAAAGATCACAAAATTTAAATAATAAAGAAGAAAAATGGAAAGATAAACTGGAAAACTTATTTGACATTGCTCATGAGAATGCTATGCAGCTTATAAAAATAGAAGAGGATAAGAAATTCTTGAAAATGCAACGTGAGAAAGGACGTCATGGAAAAGTAGATACCATTGATAAGGCTGTTGCTAAAAAAGAGCAAAGAGCAGCAGAAAAGCAACAACGTTATGAAAAGAGGAAAGCAGAAGAAGAGATCAAAAGAAAGAAGAGTGAAGAGGCTGTCATACTCACCAGTACATCATCAGAATCAGAATCAGAGGAGAGTAAAAGTGATGAATCTGGTTTCTGGGCTGCACAACCTTCAACATGAAAAAGTAAGGTTGGCAAACGTAGAAAATTGTTTGATGATAAATTATTAGGAAGTCTTGATGTTGCAAAAGCAAAATTGAGTGACAGAAATGCGTCTCTTTTTAATGCAAACAATCAGACATCGCTTGAATGGGACATCTGCGAACAAATAAAATGCATGTGTTTCAATACAACGGCAGCCAATACTGGTCCTAGAAATGGTGCAGCTATTCTTCTAGAACAAAAATTCGACAACGATTTATTGTGGCTGGCATGTCGACACCATATATTTGAAATTATGCTGGAAGCTGTTGTTTCAAAGTCTTTATCACCATATTCTGGCCCAGATATAGTCCTTTTTAAGAAGTTCAGAGAAAAATGGTCAAGCATTAATAAGGAGGACTACGAGACAGCATTATCAGATCCAGATATCTATGAAAATATTCATGACATCAAAGATGACATAATTATATTTGCAACAAATCAACTAGATACATTCCAACCAAGAGACGATTACCTACAATTATTGCAGTTAACAATTATTTTTTTGAGAGGTGAACCAAAAGGTGGAATCAAATTTAAACATCCAGCGGGACTTCATCGGGCTAGGTGGATGGCCAAAATTACATATTCATTAAGAATTTTTATGTTCAAATCTCAGTTCAAAATTTCAGTAAAAGACAAAAAAGGACTAAAAGACATCTGTCTATTTGCTACTCGGTTATATGTAAAGGCATGGTTTACAGCTCCTGTGCCATCTTGCGCTCCTCGTCTTGCTCTGGAATTATTACAGAATCTTGTAGTCTACAAACAAATAAATGACACAATTGCATTTGTTGCTATTAAAAAACTGTTAGGTCACCTCTGGTACCTATCAGAAGAACTGGTAGCCTTGGCCTTTTATGATGATGAAGTGCCTACTGAAACGAAAAACAAAATTGTAAAGGCCTTGCAAAATACTGTACAACAGAAACTCTTCCTGCAAAACGGGCTTTTCTAGATCCTGCACTTATTCCAACGAAGAAATTAGAAGATTTTGTCCCATCAAATACTCAAAGATTCTTTACAATAACAGAATTTAGTTCAAAATTTTTACTCAAAGATGCTAAAGAATGGCATAATGATGAAGAGTATAACTCCGCTAAGAAATCTATCAAACAGTGGAAAGTCGTGAATGATATAGCGGAAAGAGGAGTAAAATTAATGGATGAATATAATAAAATACTAACACATGACGAAGATCAAAAACAATTCTTGCTACAAGTAGTGAAAAACTACAGGGCTGTTTACCCTGATAGAAAGAAAGAAACATTGATGAAGTAAGGACAGCTAATGTCTCAAATATCATGCTAGTTTAATTATGCATGCTTGTGGTTATGGTAGGACCTACGGGGGAGCTTTCCACATTAAAAAAAAGCAATGCGCCTTGTACTGTACCCCCTGGGTGGTGTGGAAAAATTTGACAATTTGAGTCGTTCTGTCAATTTTTAATTGCTGGTAGCAACCCCTAAAAATTAAAAATTTGCTAAAATATTTTAGGATAGTTGTTTTATGCTGAAATGAATCATTTAAAGGGTTGAACACATTAAAATATAAAAAATTTTTTTTACCCCTATATTTGAATCACCCTAAATTATATATATATATATATATATATATATATATATATATATATATATATATATATATATATATATATATATATATATATATATATATATAATAATGTTATAATGTTATAATGTTATAATGTTTCAGACCAACAAAGACCCTAGGATCCACTCATGGCTGGTCTACTAGGGTGTGTCGAATTTTTCAACTTTCAAATTCCAAATATGAGGGGTGCTAAAAAGTTGCAGCATGACTTAGGAATTCTAAAGATATTTTTGTTAATTTAATATAATTTAGTTTTGCTTGGTGAGAAGCTACATAAAAATAGTGACTTTTTTTACTTTTTTGTGGAATTATATAATAATTATTATATTAATAATTATATATGCTGTATATATAATGCACTGCTGTTTTTGCTTATTTCACAGGTTGAAACATATTTCATCAGTGTGCTGAAGATTACTTGTCCGTCAGTGCTACCATCCTAACCAGTGGGAATTGACCTACAATGGCTTCTAAAAGGAGGACAAGACTGGAGACATTCACACATATGAGCAACCTAATTGGAACTGGTAGAGAGTTGTTGCCCTCTGAACTCCCAACTCTGCGAGACGTTCTGAAATATGGGCTACTGCTAAGAGAACAAAGTAGTGAGGATGTGAGAAACTACCCAGCAGCCAGTCTTGCAAAGGACATTTACCCTAAAGTGCTTGAAAAGTGGGAACGAGCAAACAGTTCTTTTGTAGCCCCCGTTGTAAATTCACGAGTCACAATCTTAAACAAGATCCAAGAGAGCTGGGAGCAGGCCAAAAACATATCTCTTGGGAGAGGAAAGCTACATGTCAAAGAGGCTTTCATTGCAAAACTTGACAAGCTTTTTGACATCCTCAGTTGCAAGTGTAAAATTGTTCTCTGCTCTGAATTTGGCTGCCTTGCAGATGCTGGTTGCAAAAACGAAACTCACATTAACTGTACATGCCCTAGGGAGATGAAGATCCCTGTGAAGGAACTTGCTTTCATTAAAGGTCAGAGAGACAAGTCTGATTCTATTGGACCACATCAGATTGGCTTGCCAGATCAACCTGAGCACAACAGACAAGTCAAAAAGCAGAAGCGGCAAGAAGACGAAAGAAGAAGGCTTGCTGAATATAAGCAGACAAGTAAGCAGGATGTTTCAAAGCCATAAAATGAAATAATTTTCTCTGATGATGAAAATGAAGAACAAATAGCTGATGCTCAAGATGGAAAGGATGGAAGTTATGAAGTGACAGAAATACCAAGCACGTCTTCAACTTCCAATAAAAAGCCAGAGTACAACACATTAGAAATACCTAATGTTGCTATGCATAGCATCAGATATGGTGTTGGCCTGCGTGCCACAGCTGCCATCACCACTGCTGCCTTTATGGATGCTGGCTTGATCACTGAAGAAGACAAGAGACTTGTAGTTGATCACAATAAAGTCAAGAGGGCCCAAGAAAAAGTTATGAGATCCCTGGATCAGGAATTTGATGATCTTTGTAAGAAGGGTGAAATTGACTGCATCTTCTTTGACGGCCGTCAAGATACAACTAAAGTTATGCTGAAAGCAGACAATTCAGATCGTCAGTTCCCCAGCATCATCAAAGAAGAGCATTATTCTGTGTGCAGTGAGCCAGGTGGAAGATATCTCTACCACTTCACTCCTTTGAAAGGCTCAACGAGAAAAAAACCTGCTGAAGTTATTGCTGATAATCTTGTAGATTTCATGAAGAAGAAGGGCATTGATAAAAGCCTGCAGGCCATTGGAGGTAATTCTACAAATGTTAACACTGGCTGGGAGGGTGGTTCCACGCATTGGGTAGAGGTCAAGCTTTGCCGTAAGCTGATCTGGTTGGTTTGTGCCCTCCACACTAACGAGTTACCCCTGCGACACTTGATCACAGCACTGGATGGGAAGACCTTGTCTAACAACAAGTGGACAGGTAACATTGGCAAGATGCTAGACACTGCAACCGAACTTGAAATTGATCCTTCATTCACCAAACTCTCAATTGGAGAGCCTCTTACTTCACTGAGTGACAATGTCGTAAAGGATCTCTCTACTGATCAAGCGTACGGGTATAGGATCACACAGGCCATAAGGACAGGAGAACTTCCCACAGATCTGGCCCTTCTTGAAATTGGTCCAGTGAGCCATTCAAGGTGGTTGACAATAGCAAACAGGCTTTGTCGCATATGGGTTTCAAAACATGGCCTTAAAGGCAAAACCCTCAACAACTTAAGACTGATAGTGGAATACATTGTTGGTGTGTACTACCCCTGTTGGTTCAACATCAAAGTAAAACACTCTTGGGTGGAAGGCCCACGCCACATCTTGTTTCAGCTGCGGCTAGTTAGGCTGCAAAAGAAGGCTGTAGTGGATGCTGTTTTGCCAACCATCAAGCGCTCAGCATGGTATGCATTCAGCGAAATGATAATCCAGACACTCTTGTGCTCAGATGACAGTGAGGAGAGGAGAGCTAGTGTCCAAAAGATTGTTGACATGAGGGGTGGAGATGATGACACACTTGGAGATCTTTCTGTACGTCCCAGGAAGACACCTTCCATCAACCCCAGTGCTTCTTCCGTGTTGGAGCTGACAGACTGGTCTGACGGGGTATTTGAACCTCCTTTGACATGTAAACTGACTACAGCGGAAGTAAAGAAGTTCTTTGACAAGCCTATGCAAGTTCCACAGTGGCCCTGTCATGCTCAGTCAATAGAGAGGCGTGTGAAACAAGTCACAGAGGCAGCAGGCAGGGTGTATACACATGAGAAACGTGAGGGCTATATCAGAGGCCAAGAGGCAAGTCGGCGGCTGATGTCCAAGAACGAATCAAAGCAAGACTTGATGAAACTTGTTGTTTAAATATTTTTTTTCACTGATGTCATTACTTTCTAATGTTGTTTTATGATTACAAGGATATGTTTTATGATTACTAGGATATGTTTTATGCAGAGAAACTAAAATTTTTATAGCATTACCTGACATTTTGAGAAGCTAAAATTAATAAATGTTGTTTTCCGAGAGCAATTTATGTGCTTTTTAATCAAACGTAGATTTACCAAGCTAAGTGTTGAGCAATCACAAAAATAATAGCAGATTTGAATTCTTCACATCCAAAAACACATTTTTAAAACCCCTCAGTGGGAATTGGCAAAAATTAATTTTCACCTCCCAAATTGACACACCCTACTGGTCTACCTAACTGTGTTCGTAATCGTGTATTGTGTATGTCCTCCGTGGTGGCGGAGGGGACCTACAATTTTACGTGGGTTCCGAACCACAAGAACATAAGAAACTTATTTAAAAACTGCCGGTAAATTGGCAACGACCAATTTTTACGAAACTAAATAATTATCAATTTAAAAATAATTAATTATCGGTTTAAAACTAAAGATAGAATCTCTCGGTCCAGAGGAGCAAGTCATAATAGACTACTATCCACAAATATGTTACATTCTATATCTATTTATAACGGACATGCAAATATATCAGATCCAAAGAATCCAGTCAATTTCATTACGGTATCCATCAAGTCACGGTCCATATCGATTGCGGACCAAGTCAAAATTTACAACCATATACATTATCAATTTAAAAATAATTAATTATCGATTTAAAACTAAAGATAGAATCTCTCGATCCAGAGGATCAAGTCATAATAGACTACTATCCACAAATATGTTACATTCTATATCTATTTATAACGGACATGCAAATATATCAGATCCAAAGAATCCAGTCAATTTCATTACGGTATCCATCAAGTCACGGTTCATATCGATTGCGGACCAAGTCAAATTTACAACCATATACATTACAATATATACACTTACGAGGAAAAGTGTAGGTGTGGCTGTAAAGACTGTACAGTAATGTAGAAATGTGTGTGCACCCATTATGGGTCTCCCATTTAAAGGTGTTTGTGGGGCAAGTGAAGATCATGAGTTTTTCAATACCTCACAGTACTATGGGGGGCACCGCTCGGCAGAGGAATCTCTTTAAATGGGGTGTGTAAGGACAGAGAGTATCCCCTAACCCAAGACGCTGCCTCCCTATATCCCACAACACTTGTGTTGAGCTGTGGGATCTATCCCCACAAAGCCTTAATTTTACTATCTTAAACTATACCCTTTCTATCAACATGCGCGTCCAATCGATTCTTAAACATGTTTATAGACGTGCTACTAATTACTTCTACCGGCAAACTATTCCAGCTATTTACTATTCTATGCGTAAAAAAGTTTTTCGCAACTGCTGTCTCGAACCTTCTACTTGTCAACTTACACCCGTTATTTCTAGTCCTATTATATTGAGATATTTCGAAAAAGCTATCTCTATCTACGTTATCAAACCCATTCATAATTTTGAAAACCTGGATTAGATCACCCCTTAACCTCCTAGTCTCGAGTGTAGTCAATTTTAACTCTTTAAGCCTATCCTCGTACGACTTTGACCTAAGAGACGGAATCATCTTAGTTGTTCGTCTTTGAACTCTTTCGATTTTGTCTATATCTTTGCGCATATGCGGATTCCAAAATTGGACCGCGTACTCCAAATGGGGTCTAACTAATGATTTATAAAGAGGAACTATAATATCGCGCGATTTGTACTCAAAATTTCGAGCTATAAAACCTAACACTTTGTTCGCCTTATTGACCGCCGCTGTACTTTGTTTCGCTACTTTTAAATCACCAGTGACTATAACTCCTAAATCTTTTTCCTGCTCTACGCTTGTTAAATCTTTCCCTGACATACTATACGCAAAATTACCGTTACGCGAACCTATATGCATAATTTTGCACTTATCAACGTTAAATCTCATTTGCCATGTGACTGACCAATCAACGATTTTATTCAGATCTTCCTGAATTTTACCTCTATCTTCGTCATTAATCGCCCTACCACCCAGCTTCGTGTCATCCGCAAACTTTGAAACTGTACTGACTAGGCCGACATCTAAATCGTTAATATATATAAGAAAAAGCAAGGGGCCCAATACAGAACCCTGAGGAACGCCACTCGCTACATTAGCCCAACACGACTCCGCTCCATCAACGACCACCCTCTGTTTCCTGCCTCGCAACCATTCTTCTAGCCAATTTATTATATATATATATATATACACACACACACATAATATATATATACATACATACGGCACATATATATATATATACATACATACATACATATATATATATATATATATATATATATATATATATATACATACATACATATATATATATATATACATACATATATATATATATATATATATATATATATATATATATATACACTGGGTGATCCAGATAAATGGGACCCATAAAAAAAAGCCAAATATTCTTAATATTTAATTCCTTTCATAAAAACTATATATCATTCGAAAGAGTAGAGTTACAAGTTTATTATGAAATTTTATTTTTTAAAAATGACTCCTTTCAAATGTGCTCCATTAGTTGCCAAGCATTCCAGTGTTCTCGCTTGTAAGTTCTGCATCACTTTTGCAAGAGTGTGCGGTGGTATGGCCTGTATCTCATTTGTGATGGCTGCCTTCAATTCTTGCAAGGTCGTTGGGTTATTTCTGTAGACCCTACTCTTTAAATATCCCCAGAGATAATAATCTAAGGGAGAAAAATCCGGAGACCTTGCGGGCCATTCAACGTCTCCAAATCTTGAGATTAACTCGCCTGGAAACGTTTGACGCAAAACTGCCATGCAGTTCCTCGTGATATGGCAGGTAGCTCCGTCTTGTTGGAACCAGTGGTTTTCTAGACAAAGATCTCTTAATTTAGGAATAAGGAAATCGGTCAACATTTTTTCGTAGCGATCACCATTTACAGTGACTGTGTTTCCGGTGGAATCCTCGAAAAAGTACGGCCCTATTATCTGAGATGCAGTAAGACCACACCAAACAGTTACACGCTGACTATGCAACGGGACTTCGGTAATATTCAATGGATTTTCTGTTGCCCAGAAACGACAATTTTGTTTGTTTACAGTTCCATTCAAGTGAAAATGGGCTTCGTCTGACATAATCAAAGTTGCTAAAAAATTGGTGGTGTCATTTACCTTCTGTTGGATCCATTGACAGAATTGTCGTCTTCGTGCGAAATCTCCATCGTTTAGTTGTTGCAGTGTTTGAATTTTATATGGAAATAGCATTAAATTTTGCTTGAATATACGGTGTGTTGTTGTTCCATATCCAACTCCTAACAGCTGAGAAGCACGTCTGATGCTTATGTTAGGATTATCCTGTACACTTTCATGAGTTCTGTTAATGATCTCGTCTATCCTTGCTGTGCGCACTCTTCCAGTTGGTTTTCTTTTTCCAATGCTGCCAGTTAGGGAAAAATTTCTGACACACCGACGGATTACTTTCTTAGAAGGTGATTTTGACATCTGAAAATTCGTCTTGAAAGATCTTTGAGCTGAAACTACACTTCTTCCATGCTCATATTATTGCTCAGTTATGAAACGCAGCTGTTCCACAGTCCATGCAGTCATCTTGAAGGGTTAGTTTTAACTAACACTTTTATTTTGTTTTGTATCTTATCTTGTCTTGTATTGTCAAAACCTATACAATCCTGTACAAACTTGTAACTATCCTCTTTCGAATGATGCGTATGATTTTATAAAAGGACTTATACTTTAAGAGTTACAGGGGTTTCTTTTGGGTCCCATTTCTCTGGATCACCCTTTATATACATACATACATACATACATATATATATATATATATATATATATATATATATATATATATAGTAGTGGTTAGCGTCGCTGACTACGAATCCATCGGCCCCGGGTTCGAGACCCAGTGACGGCAGCGGCGCACAGCAAAACCCAGCTGTTCATCCTTCCACACAACAAAGAAAGTGGTTGGTAGATAAATGGGTACCTGGGTGGCCTAGTGGTTAAGACTCTAGGCTGCTGGTGGGGCGTGGTTCGGATTCCACGTTAAACTGTAGGTCTAAGGTGGAGTGAAAACCTTGACCTTCGTCAGAATGAACAATTCGGGCCGAAGCTAACCAAGGGTTATATATACATACACACACACACACACACACACTGATGGGGCGTGGTTCGGATTCCACGTTAAACTGTAGGTCTAAGGTGGAGTGAAAAGCTTGACCTTTGTCAGAATGAGCAATTCGGGCGGAAGCTAACCAAAGGTGTGTATATATATATATATACATATATATATATATATATATATATACACACACACACACACACATATATATATATATATATATAGCGAGGAATAGGAGGACGAAAAGATGGTACATGTTTATTAACAAACGTTTCGGAAAAATTCAATTTCCATCATCAGTGCTAAAAAGTTTAAAAACAAATAGAAATAAATAAGTATAATAAATAAAAATGAACAATAAATTAAAATGGCGCAACAATTAGCGAGAATTAATAGTAAGTTACAATATATTAAATCATTAATTCAGCCAACCAACTAATCGACCTCCGCATTCTTGAGTCCCTTTATATCCTCAGTATCCAGCCAACCCTCAACGATTACAGTTCCGCTTTCAATTTAAACATTGCAAAATAAACTCTCAAAAGAAATCCACCATCACTCCGCCCAGCACCATCTTCCTAATATGGAATTCTTTCAAGAGGCAACCATTCTCAATCTTCTGTATAATTAGTCTCCCATTACATTAACAATCTGGTAAGAAACCCTTCAATTCTGTTTTACCTAAACCGTTTTATATTTTACTTGTTGTCCATACTTTTATACTTTGTATCATTTAATTTTTAATCTTTTAATTTAATATATTGTAACTTACTATTAATTCTCGCTAATTGTTGCGCCATTTTAATTTATTGTTCGTTTTTATTTATTATACTTATTTATTTATATTTGTTTTTAAACTTTTTAGCACTGATGATGGAAATTGAATTTTTCCGAAACGTCTGTTAATAAACATGTACCATCTTTTCGTCCATCTTTTCGTCCTCCTATTCCTCGCTAAGCTACGCTTCCCTAAGAACAAACCATTCAACCAAGTTATATATATATATATATATATATATATATATAGTACATACATATATATATATATATATATATACACACACACACATATATATATATATACACACACACACACATGTGTATATACACACACACACACACACACACACATATATATATATATATATATACACACACACACACACACATGGTTGTAAATTTTGACTTGGTCCGCAATCGATATGGACCGTGACTTATTTTTGGTTGGCAAGGTACTAGTTAGTATTGATGGATACCGTAATGAAATTGACTGGATTCTTTGGATCTGATATATTTGCTTGTCGGTTATAAATAGATATAGAGTGTAACATATTTGTGGACAGTAGTCTATTATCACTTGATCCTCTGGATCCAGAGATTCTATCTTTAGTTTTAAATCGATAATTAATTAGTTTTAAATTGATAATTATTTAGTTTTGTAAAAATTGGTCGTTGCCAATGTACAGGCAGTTTTTACATAAATTTCTTATGTTCTTGTGCTTCGGAACCCACGTAAAATTGTAGGTCCCCTCTGCCTCTGCCACCACGGAGGACATACACAATACATAATTACAAACACAGTTAGGTAGACCAGCCATGAGTGGATCCTAGCGTCTTTGTTGGTCTGAAACATTACATTATAAACATTATATATATATATATATATATATATATATATATATATATATATATATACACACATACATATATATATATATATATATATATATATATATATATATATACACATACATATATACAGGGTGGGCCGTAAGTTTCCATACATAGGAAAAATAAACATTTTTTTATGGACAACCATTTTTATTTATATAATATGCTCTACATGGTTGCCATTGTTTTGAAAACACATTTCAATACGTGTTCCCCACTGTTGATGAACACGCATTAGCACAGTTGACGTTATGCTTGTAATGGCGTTGGTGATACGTTCCTTAGATGATTTATGTCTCGTATCTTTTCCTGATACACCATGGCCTTCAAGTGCCCCCAAAGATAGAAATCAAGGGGGGAGATCTGGGGATCTGGGAGGCCACTCCACAGGACCACGCCGACCAATCCAAGCATCCGGAAACTGCTGATCCAAATACCGACGCACGTGAAGACCATAATGAGGTGGAGCTCCATCTTGCTGGAAGTAAACTGGGAAGTTACCTTCCTCGTTTAGCAGGGATGGGAAAATCTCTTCTTGCAACATGTTAAGATACCTTTCGGCATTAAGATTTCCACTGACAAAAATTGGTCCAATAATTCTGTCACCCCATATCCCGGCCCACACCATCACTTTACCGGCACCTTGCATCTTCGTCGGACTCAGCCAGTTAGGGTTAGCATTACTCCAATAACGTATGTTTTGCCGATTAACCTCTCCATTGACGTAAAAATTTGCTTCATCAGTAAACAAGATCTTAGTTGAAAAGTTTGCATCCTCGTTCACTTTGGTTAATGCCCATTCACAGAATTCCATCCGTCTATCCGGGTCGTCTTCACTCAAATGCTGTGCCATATGCAATTTGTATGGATGCCATTTGTTTGCTTTCAAAATGCGCCTGATACTCGATCTGCTGACACCACTTTCTGCAGACAACCGTCGTGTACTTTTTCTGGGACTCCGTGTAAGCGCTGTAAGTATCGTAGCTGTTGTGTCTTCATCGGTGGCTGTACGTCTTGGACCACTTCGCGGTTGATCTGCAACATTTCCAGTTTTCTGAAACTTGTTAATAAGTTTTGCCACAGTGTCGTGTGTGATGTTCGTTCCATGTTGTCTGTTAAAGTTCATTGCAACCATGCGACTGCTTCCCGACCCAGCCATCAGTATGATTTCAATTCGTTGCTCTTTCGTCAAACGCATATTCTTAGGGTATCTGAAACATAAAAACAAACGTTTAATTTTTCCTATGTATGGAAACTTACGGCCCACCCTGTATATATATTATATACACACACACACACACACACACACACATATTATATATATTATATATATATATATATATATAAACACACACACACACACACACACACACTATATATATATATATATATATATATATATATATATATATACACACACACACACACATATATATGAAAATTATTTCACGAAAGTAACATGTGAAAAAATATTTATGATGAATAAAACCACGAAGGAAAGGAAACAAAATGTGCTCAAGCGCTTTCGTCTAATGACATCCTCAGGAACAATGAAGTACATAAAGAGTTACAGCCTATATATAGGTTACAGAAATATATATATATATATATATATTATAATATATATATATATATATATATATAATAAGCGGAGAAATAAAAAATTAAAATTAAACATTAAAGAATTGTGGGAGGAGCATACAAATTTGTAAGGAAAAACTACCGATTTTTAGCACAAGATCAAATGAATTGTTTCCAACCAATGTTATAGATAAAAAAAAAATATACAAATTTATACTGGAAATCTGCCCGGGTTTTAGCACTCTGCCCTTCTTGTTTAAGGTTCGATGTATATAAAAATAAATTGAAAAATAAAAGTTATTAGAGTAGCATACAAGTTTACCAAAGATTTAGCGTTCTACCCTTCTTTTGAATTCCTTCAGAACAGATTTAGATAAGAAGGGTTGAACCCTAAATCTTTGGTAAACTTGTATGCTAGTCTAACTTTTATTTTTCAATTTATTTTTATATACATCGAACCTTAAACAAGAAGGGCAGAGTGCTAAAACCCGGTCAGATTTCCAGTATAAATTTGTATATATTTTTTTTTATCTATAACATTGGTTGGAAACAATTCATTTGATCTTGTGCTAAAAATCGGTAGTTTTTCCTTACAAATTTGTATGCTCCTCCCACATTCTTTAATGTTTAATTTTAATTTTTTATTTCTCCGTTTATTATATATATATATATATATATATATATATATATATATATATATATATATACCTTATGAACCTTGTGTTGTTTCGTGCGTTGGTCTCTCTTCACACGGAGGTCAAGCTGGTGGCCCCGCCTCTAGGTCTGGCCTGGTGGAGGAGCGAGTTGCTTTCTTGCGCTCTCCACCGTACATAGCCAGGCACGCCCGGCTCATCTGGTACTGTCCTGAGCCAGGCATCCAATCTTTTCTTGAAGACTTCAACTTTGACCCCCGTTACGTTTCTGAGGTCCTTATGGAAGCTGGTTGAAAAGTCTTGGCCCCTGACAACCAAGCTATTTTCCTTCAGGGTTGAGGAGGTCCCTTGTCGGGCCTTTAATTTGGGAAACTACACATTCTGCCTTTCCTATTTTCCAGTGTTGTTTGAATGGTAATTGGTTTAGTTTTAGGTTTGGTACCAGTTTTCGATCATTTCCATATTCAGATTATGATGTACCTCTCTCTTCTTCTTTCCAGTGAGTACAGATTTAGTTTACGTATCTTTCCCAGCAGTTGAGTTCTTTGCAGCCATCATCTTGGCTGTGAAATGCCTTTGCGTTTCTTCTAGTTTATTAGTTTCTTCTTTTTTATATGGGGACGTCAAAACTGAGCAGTATTCAAGTTTTGGTATAATCAGTGTTTTTAGCAGGGAATCATTACTGTCCTCTCCCTTGTCTGAACGTTCTTTGAACCTGTCCGGCGACTCTTTTTGCTTTATTTATCGCTATCTGATTTTGTGTTTCGAATTTCGCATCATCTGTCATTATTATCCCGAGATCAATCGCTTTCATGCTTCTCTGAATTTCCTGTCTATCTGGAGCATAATATGCAGTCTGTTTAAGTTCTTCTTTCTACCATATCTCAAGAGCTGAAATTTCTCGGCGTTGAATGACATGTTGTTGTCTTCTGACCATTTGTATATTTTGTTCGTGTCTCTCTGCAAGGCCTCCACGTCATGTACATCGCTGATTTTTCTGCTGATCTTTGTATCGTCTGCAAAGGATGTTACTATACTATTGCTGTTTACTCCGCTGTCTATGTCTGTTAGCATGATAATGAACAGGAGTGGGGCCAGTACTGTCCCTTGTGGTACTGAGCTGCGTACTTCCGATTCTGATGATGATATACCTTGAATTTTGACGACCTGCAGACGATCACTAAGGAAGTTGTAGATCCATTTTCCCACTTTGCCTGTTATTCCCATGTCTTTAATTTTATTATACCATGGTCACATTTATCGAAAGCTTTAGCAAAATCTGTGTATATATGTAACATCGTAGTTGTCATTGCTTTCTAATGCATCTAGGATATTTTTGTAGTGCTCTATTAGTTGTGATAGGCATGATCTACCTGATCGGAATCCATGCTGATTTTCGTTGAATTTTTCCCGTGTCTCCAGGAAATCATAAATTTTCTCTCTAACTATTCTTTCAAATACTTTGGTAAGGTGGGACGTCAATGACACTGGTCTATAGTTCTTTGCTTGAGATCTGTCCCCTCCTTTATATATAGGGACAATGTTTGCTCTTTTCAAGATGCTCGGTATTTCCCCAGTGTCTAGGGATCTTCTCCATATCCAGTATAAAGGTGTAGCAATTTCATTTTTACAGTTTTTAATCAATAATGCGTTCCAATTGTCCGGACCTGCAGCTGAATGTAGTTTCATTTGTCCTATAGCTCTCGCTACATCTTCTGGTGTAAAATCAAAGTCTGTTATATACTCTCCTTGCAATTCCTCTTCAAAGAATGCATTTATGTCAGGTATCGCTTTGTCACTTTTTGGGGTACTGAAAACTGATTCATATTGAGCTCTCAATGTATCAGATATTTCTTTTGGATCGTCGGTTAGTTCATTATTTCCCGTCCTTAAGGGCCCAATAGCGGCGCGCGTTTTTGTTTTCCTTTTTGCATAGCTATAGAAGTATTTTGGATTTTCCTTTATTGCTTCTACCGCCTTTTCCTCTTCCCTCTCTGTATGGTCCTTAATCAGGGCTTGTATTTCCCTATCGATACCCTCCAGTTTTTCTTTTATTGCTTTCCTGTCATTATCTCCGCAGTTACCTAACTTCGCCTCCACTCTCTTTCTTTTGCGGAATAGTCTTCTCTTTTGCCTTTCTAGCCAGCTCCTCTTTCCTTTTGGCTGTGATTTCGGAGCATATTTTTCTAAAATTCTCAGCGTTTTTTCCTCCAAGGTTGTTAGCATTTCTTCAGTTGTTTTATTCTCGAAAATTGTTCCCCATTCTATTTGGGCCATGTGCAATCTGATTGCTTCCCAATTTATAGTCTTCGAGTTTAAGTTAAAGGCCCCGAATTTACTTCTTTCCACAATATGTGTATTGTCTTCTAATGCTGCCGCCATATTTGCAAAGGTGGGCAGTTGCGCCGCAAAAAGTTGCGGCGCAACTTGCGGCGCAACATTTTTGGTTGCGCTTGCGCCGCACATTTTTACAGAGAGTTGCGGAATTGTTTGCGGCGCAACTTATATATGCAGTTTCAAGATTAGCGCGCAACGCGCAACATTTAATATTACTTCTCTGTAAAAATAACCCAAGCGAATGTAACTTAAATATTTTTATCTGGCAACACTGCACTTCAATTGTTTACATTCAGTCACATTCTCAATGCGCCAGTATCACTGTCTGACTTTCTGTTGTTTTCGTTTCTTTTTACTTTTTAGTACTAGTATTATGGATCGTTTTGTGGTGTCTGAGGCCGACAGCACTGATTCTGCCGACCAGGACATGGACAGAGAGGTTGAAGTGACTGAGAATGTTGACAGCCGTTCCCCTGAGACTGAAGCAAGTGTCAGTGAGGTTTCCACTTCAGGATCGGGGGCCCCTACCGTTAACCCCTGGCCTTACTTGGCCGATTTTTTTGAGTTCAAGGGTCAGGCCCAGGCACAGGGCCACACGGACAACTTCCTGTACGAGTGTGTCCGCTGCAGGCCCAATAAGAAGGTCTTCTCAGCCAACAAGAAGTCAAGATACAGCCTCCGGAAGCATATGGAGAGTAAGCACGGCTACTGCCTTCAGAAGTTTTTGGACTGCTGTATGGACGGGACAAAAGAAGCCAAGAAACGCCATGCATCCTTGCACGAAGCTGCCGGAGACCCGGAGGAGTTGAGGAGGACGGTCACCAGCAAAGTTGTGTCGTTGGTGGACAGGGCCAGGAAGGATGAAGAGTTCAGCAGCAGCAGCAGTGATGCGGAAGCGGCAGACAAAGGGGACTTCCTCGAGCAGCTGTACGACACAGGAGTAATCAGCAAACAGAAGAAGGAGAGCACAATGCTGGTGAACAGTTTCCTGGACAAGAGGCCGGAGAAAAATATCGCGAGGAACGTGTTCACTTGCAAGGAACTGACAGACCTCTTTGTGCAGTATAACACACCCATTCCCTCAAGTGCGGCTGTAGAACGTCTGTTCTCTTTGGGGAAGGATGTTCTGAAGCCAAAACGGGCTGGACTCTCCGATCCACACTTTGAGATGGTGGTGTTCATGAAGGGGAACCTGGCTCTTATGTAGTGATTTTTTTGCATTTATTATATATTGTAATAAAATATTGATATTATCTTTTTCTGTATCAGATATATTTTGTTTAACTTGTAGAAAGGATTTTTATTTTAATATTATTTAATTTATTTTTCAAAAGTTGCGCGTTGTGGTTGCGCTTGCGGCGCAACTTTTTGAAAAGGGTTGCGCTTGCGCGTGCGGCGCAACTATTTCAGCAGAGTTGCGGTTGCGGCTGCGGCGCTACAAAAATCGTTGCGCGTGCCCACCACTGCATATTTGTTGATATCTCGATTAAGTTGTGGTCTGAGATAATGGTTGGGGTTATTTTTATATCAGCAATCAAGTTCGTGTTATTCGTGAATACCAGATCCAGGCAGTTATTTTTTCTGGTATTTTCTGTTATCTCCTGTGTCAGCATAAACTCATTTGTGAGAGCTATCAACATTTTTGCTTGTTCCTGGTCTTCTCTTGTGCCCCCTTGTCCTGGTGAATATATATATTCCTATTCACCTTTTTGTATTTTATAAATGGGAAGTTAAAGTCTCCGCAGATCATTATATTGGGGGATGGAGGGTTTATGGCCTTTATTAGCTTTCTAATGTCATCAATGGCCTCCGAGAATTTTTCGGTTGGGGTGCTTGGAGGTCTATAGATGACTATTACTATCAAGTTTAGTTTTTCTATTTTCACTGCTAGGAGTTCCACATAGCTGTTTGATTTATTTATTATCGTCTCTGTCATATGACCTTGCTGTATATATATAGCACAGCCACCTTTCCGTCTCGTCGTTCTATCCGCTCTTAGTAAATTGAAGCCCTCTATATTTATCTCTTTCTTATCAATACAATGTTCGCAGTTTTCACAATTTGGCAATCTTTAAGATGAGTTTCTGTGAGGCATGTGAGGTCCGCCCTTGTTTCGTCCATAAATCCTTTCAGGTACGAAACCTTATTGAGTGATTGGTTTGGTCTTATTCCTTGAATATTAGCCAGGACAATTTTTATGTTCTCTGTTTTTCGTTGCCCTTTGTGCATTTCAAGTTCGTTTTCCTTCGATATCGCTTGATTCGTTGCTCCATGATCCTCCGAAAGAGATCCGTTTCCTCCTACTTGTATTGGTAGCTTCTTGCCCGGTAGCGATTTGGCTCGGGGGTTTCCAGCTGTGTCAACTGCATGTGGATGACATTTAGCATTCGTAAGGTGTCTGCGATGTTGAAAAAATTTTCTTGTTCGCTTATTGTGTTCCTATTGTTATTTTTATTCCTATTGTCATTTAAACTTTTTCATTTGTTCGTTGAGTCCGTCGGGAGATGTTGGTAGTAGCATTTATTCCCGAATTTGCAGGTTCCATATTTTGTGTAAGTTCTGCAAATGTCCGGGTGGTAGAATTTACATCCGTCTCCAAATTTACAATGACCATTATTATAGAAGAAATTGCATATTGGGGGATGTTCATATATACATTGTCCTCTTTTAAATCTGCAATTATCTTTTATAAGGGTGATCCAGAGAAATGGGACCCAAAAGAAACCCCTGTAACTCTTAAAGTATAAGTCCTTTTATAAAATCATACGCATCATTCGAAAGAGGATAGTTACAAGTTTGTACAGGATTGTATAGGTTTTGACAATACAAGACAAGATAAGATACAAAACAAAATAAAAGTGTTAGTTAAAACTAACCCTTCAAGATGACTGCATGGACTGTGGAACAGCTGCGTTTCATAACTGAGCAATATTATAAGCATGGAAGAAGTGTAGTTTCAGCTCTTAGAAGGTGATTTTGACATCTGAAAATTTGTCTTGAAAGATCTTTGAGCTGAAACTACACTTCTTCCATGCTCATAATATTGCTCAGTTATGAAACGCAGCTGTTCCACAGTCCATGCAGTCATCTTGAAGGGTTAGTTTTAACTAAACTTTTATTTTGTTTTGTATCTTATCTTGTCTTGTATTGTCAAAACCTATACAATCCTGTACAAACTTGTAACTATCCTCTTTCGAATGATGCGTATGATTTTATAAAAGGACTTATACTTTAAGAGTTACAGGGGTTTCTTTTGGGTCCCATTTCTCTGGATCATTTATAATACCTGCATATAATTCCTTCCCCATATTTACTCTTGGCTTTTGTTTTTTGCTCCTTATTGGGGGACAGTTTTACTTCGTTTACTTGACTGCCCTCTTGTCTTGTCCTATTTGTGCTATTTGTGCTAGTTGTGTTTGTGTCCTTCGTTGTCCTTATGCTGTGTGTTGTCTTTACACTCTTTGTCGCCTGTGTGTTTTCGGCCTCGTTTTGTGACGGTATTTGAATTTTTTCTATTTCGCCTTTCTCCGTTTCTTCCGTTTTCCACTGTTCTTTGTTTCCACTTTCCTCTTTCATTCTCTTCTCGTAGTCTCTTTCTGCTTTAAATATCGTAAAAAAGTTTAATTCGGTCAAGCAGTTCTCGCAGAAAATTTTTATCCCATTAAACTGCTTTGCGTTCGTTATAAGGGAGATTTTTTCATCTCCCCATTCTAGGCATTTAAAATCAAAAAGTAGCTGACAAAAATCGCACCTCATCGCCTCTGTCTCATCCGTTGCAGCTTTACAGATACCACAGAGTTGCAGGTATGCATTAATTTCCATGTTGGTGAAGTGACTCAAAAAGGGGGTATTATGGGAGGTATTGGGTGGGGGATGACTCAAGCTGTGTGAGGAAAAGAATTTTCCGTTACTCCAGGGTAGGGGATGTGGCACGCTGTATACTTCTCACTGATTGGTCCTCTCGACTGTGGCTGCGGGGGATAATGGGGGGATATTTGCGGGCACTTCAAAAACAAAACTTTCCTCACAAAGAGACTCTGGGGGGGGCGGGACAAAAAAAACAAACAAAGGCTGTATATATTAATTCACTTTGTTTTTATTTACTTTTTTGGTATACGCCGCGATTTTTACTTTTTTAAAAAGAAATACCGCTATGCACTATCAATTAACTCACAATATCGGCACCGTTTAAAACTGATTAACTGCAGGATTTTTACTGTAATACCGCTTTTATTCGGACTTCGATCGAAACACGTGTAACCGCCACAACAGCAAAACACACTATATATATATATATATATATATATATATATATATATATATATATATATATATATATATTTTTTTTTTTTATTTTTAAATTTTTTTTTTTCTGTAACCTATATATAGGCTGTAACTCTATGTACTTCAGTGTTCCTGAGGATGTCATTAGACAAAAGCGCTTGAGCACCATTTTGTGTTTCTTTTCCTTCATGGTTTTATTCATCATATATATATATATATATATGTTAACCCCCCCCTTTATGGCCCTGAGTCGGTTCGGATTCGACGGGGGGGGGTTCTGGTTCGGAGGCAAGCAACGGATGTTTCTTCTTTATACTTTTCTATAATTCTTTTCGGTCGCCTTAAATGGTGGGTCGCCACTCTGTTAATTCTTTTCTTTCAATGATTCTCTGATCCTTTTTCTTATACTAAAATTATCGACTTTTCTTTTATAACTTGTCGACTTACTGACTGAGTTCCTGCAGAGAGCACGGCTCGAAGGAAAAAGATAAAAACTTATTTTACTGTGGTTTACTTCTTAAAAATTACAGGTATTGCTCTGAATTTACAAGGGTAGAGGTTCGACCTCTTTCGACCATGGCTCAGGCCGGAATCTAAAAATATTAAGAAGGCAAGGGGCCTCTGCCCCCTCCTAATGAGGTGCTAATCTGAAGTACAACGATGAACTGCAACGATGAAGTGCTAATCAGAAGTGAAGTAATTTTACAAGTACAGTATAATATAGTTTAAATGTTTGGGGGAGACAATCGAAGGTTAAGTTTCCCCCCTTTTTAAATACATGATCAGATGTTTTTGAAAGATTTCAACTAAAAAGAATAAAAAAATAAAAATAAAAAAGAACAACAGTATCGCTGATTCTACATTCCTGAAAGCGATATAATTTCGTATTAGCACATAAGCACAATTTTGAGTACATGACTGAGTACGTATTAATTTCGGTTCATTACAATTACGATTACAATTATGGATTACAATTACCAATTAATTCATATTCACTTGTTGTTTAATTACACTTCTATTAAAGTACATTCTTACATTATAAATTAAATCATTACATTTAATTAGTTTCACTGAAGTACATTACAAGTTATTGTTCATTACAGTTTCATTAAAGTACATTACAAGTTATTGTTAATTTAAAGTTAATTACAATTAAACAGTTACTATAACTTTGTCTTGTTTTGACAGTGTTTCATATTAATAGACAATTAAGATGTTAGAAATATAGTACAAAGTACATGGGCACATAACACACATAATATAACATAACACATGATAATGTTATAAATTCGAATCAGAGGGAAAGGAGACTTTTTAACTTTGAGCGTTCGAATTCTGCTGTGATGAGCGGAATTTCGATCACTTAACCTCAGCATTTTTGAGTTCATCTCGGGAGGTCAATATAATTAAAAATAAAAATGAAAAAAATAATACGAGAACGTATTTTTGCGTTTTCGAACGAAGGCATGAAGTTTCGCGTTGACACGAGTAAAAATGAATATTTAATAAAATTTATATTGGATAATGGTCAAGAAAGA
>JAJOZX010003031.1:330000-536575 GCA_023014485.1 Bathynomus jamesi
ACACCTTTAAATGGGAGACCCAAAATGGGTGCACACACATTTCTACATTACTGTACAGTCTTTACAGCCACACCTACACTTTTTCTCCTAAGTATATGTATTGTAATGTATATGGATGTAAATTGTGACTTGGTCCGCAATTGATATGAACCGTGACTTATTTTTGGTTGGCACGATACTGGTATTGATGGGTACCATAATGAAATTGACTGGATTCTTTGGATCTGATATATTTGCATGTCAGTTATAAATAGATATAGTGTGTAACATATTTGTGGATAGTAGGCTAGTAACCTATTATTACTTTGATCCTCTGGATCCAGAGATTCTATCTTTAGTTTTAAATTGATAATTAATTAGTTTTAAATTGATACTTAATTAGTTTTGTAAAAATTGGTTATTGCCAATGTACAGGCAGTTTTTACATAGTGGAGACACCTCGATGGGCCGAAGTGGCCCCTAGTGTGCCTACTATAAAAATTTCTTATGTTCTTATGTTCTAAGAGCTAACACTACTTATACACTAACGTTAGTTATGTTTCACCTAACACCACCAGAATAACGACTTAAATTGAAACTCAGGTTCAGTTTAATTTAATCATTCGTACCAGAATAATTAGGAAACATTAGAACACGGATTGACTGAACAAGTTATGAACTTGTAATCCAACGAAAGCCGAGAAGTCCGATGTTGCCAAATCCTTGCTTAAAAATGTAAATTCTAACAAACAAAGAAAAACAAAAACAAACAAAACATCTTTATTGCGGATCATTCACAATCCATAGTCACTTAACCTAACATACAAGTACAATCTTACGTATACATTGAACTTAATACAAAAATAATATAAAAATAAGGCCAACATAGCCACTTAACCTGGTATACTAGCACACTATTTGATTAATTATCTGACAATTTTATGTATATTGTTATTAACCGAGATATCTTATAACACTTTTAACACTTATTATAACAAAGCCACTTGCTATAACACTTATTATAACCAGAGATGAGCAGTAACCCGTTACAAGTAACGGCCGTTACGTAACGCGGTACTTTTTTAGTAACGGTAACGGTGTTACATTTCAAATCAAGTAACTCTTTCAGTAACGACGTTACTTTTTTAGGGAAATACATTCGTTAGTCGTTACTAGTTACTTTTTTATCGTAGCTCGCAATTAGTTTCTTTCGATCGTCACTCATTATTCATTAACCGTTAAAAATTTGTCCCTTCACTATGAATGAGGTGCGCACTGTGCGTGTTGGCCGTTGGCATGCTGGCAGCCTACTCCCATCTACCCTCTACCCCTACACTGACAGCACTGTCAAAGTAAAAAGGCGAAGAACCCTGGAGCAGTGGAGCAGGGAGGGACCTAAGTTCAACAGAGGTTTCGTCATTCCTCTCATCTGGGCCTTCACGGCACGTTAGCTCTGCATCCTTCCCATCCACTAACTTTAAAAATATGTTTATTAAACTTAACACTCCTCTACCATCTAGTGCCGCTGTTGAGCGGGTTTTTTCAGCACGGAAGGATATACTGCGTCCGAAACCAGGCTCGCTCTTAGATGCAACTTTTGAGAAGCTTGTTTCCTTAAAGGCCAATAAAGATCTTTGAAATTTATTAGCTAAATATACAAACTTAAGAACTATTATTTAAATTATTTATCATTGCCATGCACAATAACTCATTTGATTAATTTCTTTAGTATTTCGTATTATTGTTTTGCAAAACTAAACTTTCCTGGTATATTCTAGCATTAGTAAATTAGTATCAGTAGCATGCTACAATTGCTACATCCTCTGTTATGTTGCAATTCCTAGTAATAAATCTTGCAGTAATTTTGTTTCACTTTTTTTTTAAATATTATGCCTTCTAAGTCATAACAACGCAATGAAGGCATGTACACTGTAGGGTGGATCGATTTTACATTTTTTTCGATTTCCATATTCTAATAGAGACAAACACTTGCGCATGCATGAGAAAATAGCCTCTGCAAAATCTTAGCTTAATAGGTAATCATCTTCTGCCCCCGGCAGAGCGATGAAAATCATATGTTAGTAGTCAAAAACGTATTTTTAAACCCTAGCCTAGAGTCATAAAATTTTGCGTGTGTGTTATTTCATGCCTAAGCAACGATATAAATGATATGGGAAATATATAAATGCATTATTTAAGACAAAGAGCCGATCTGAAAATATGTATATTATACATATTTTCAGATCGGCTCTTTGTCTTACATAATGCATTTATATATTTCCCATAGCATTTATATCGTTGCTTAGGCATGAAATAACACACACGCAAAATTTTATGACTCTAGGCTAGGGTTTAAAAATACGTTTTTGACTACTAACATATGATTTTCATCGCTCCGCCGGGGGCAGAAGATGATTACCTATTAAGCTAAGATTTTGCAGAGGCTATTTTCTCATGCATGCGCAAGTTTTTGTCTATTAGAATATGGAAATCGAAAAAAATGTAAAATCGATCCACCCTAGTGTACAGTGTACCCATTAGGGATATTCATCACTTGCACGAGCGAATCACGGAAGCTATCGCATCCGTCACTCCTGATGTTCTTGGGCGTGTGTGGCTGGAATTGAATCACCGCCTAGATGTCTGTAGGGCTACCAGAGGAGCCCATATCAAACTACATTAAATAAAGTTATTCTTTTAGAGGTTCTTCAATTTGCCTTTTTTTCATCTCATTATCATGTTTCGTTGCAATAATATAGCTATTTAAAATCCCACCATGACTTTACGGACACACTGTACATATGGAAAATACTTGAGGGCTCTGTCCCGAATCTCAGAAATGAAATAGAAACAAACTGGAATGAGAGAAGAGGCAGATTTTGTACGGTCCCAGCTGCGGTGGGACAAGGAGCCATGAAAACGAGGATGGAAAATACCCTCAGAATACGGGGCCCAAAGCTTTTCAATGTCCTTCCAAAAGAAGTAAGGAATCTCCAGCACACCGACCTGAATAACTTCAAGAACCAGCTGGACAGATTCTTGTGCAAAGTCCCTGACCAGCCATGCGTGGCTGGCTACGAGGGCAGGAGGCGATCAGAGAGCAATTCCCTCCTTGACCAAGTCCCGCAAATGAGGCGGGATGCTGCAGAGGGGTCGACCGCAGGTCGATCCTGAACCGTCGTTCAAACTCAACAAAAGTAACAAAAGTATATATACACACACACACACACATATATATATATATATATATATATATATATACACACACACACACACATATATATATATATATATATATGGGAATGAACTCAGAATGGTTCCCTGAATTTTTTATGATACACACAGACCGTGCGTGGAACAAGGAACTCTTCTGGGATAATTAAATCCACTATAGTCCGAATAAGTAATGGTAAATGACAAACACCATAGTTTTTCTTTTTCATGATACAAGCCCGACGTGGGCAACGGGTCTCTCGCAAAGAGGTCCCATAAATATAGCTTCCCTCACCAGCTATCTGCAAAGCAGACAGGATCCAGCTTTGGGACATGGATCTAGGGTTTAAAGCAGCCTAGCCCCACTACATTTAGAACCTCAATATAAGTAAAAGACTCGTTGCATTCACGTCGGATTGAATAAATCAAAGAAAAAGGGGTAACTATTATATTTTTAGCCAAAACCAAAACTTAAACCTCAACTGGCAGAATTGAGCGCCCACTTTTCAAGGCACATAACATGTCCGTTTCATGATGGGAATGAACTCAGAATGGTTCCCTGAGTTTTTTTATGATACACACAGACCGTGCATGGAACAAGGAACTCTTCTGGGATAATTAAATCCACTATAGTCCGAATAAGTAATGGTAAATGACAAATACCATAGTTTTTCTTTTTCATGATGCAAGCCCGACGTGGGCAACGGGTCTCTCGCAAAGAGGTCCCATAAATATAGCTTCCCTCACCAGCTATCTGCAAAGCAGACAGGATCCAGCTTTGGGACATGGATCTAGGGTTTAAAGCAGCCTAGCCCCACTACATTTAGAACCTCAATATAAGTAAAAGACTCGTTGCATTCACGTCGGATTGAATAAATCAAAGAAAAAGGGGTAACTATTATATTTTTAGCCAAAACCAAAACTTAAACCTCAACTGGCAGAATTGAGCGTCCACTTTTCAAGGCACATAACATATCCGTTTCATGATGGGAAAAAGAAAAACTATGGTATTTGTCATTTACCATTACTTATTCGGACTATAGTGGATTTAATTATCCCAGAAGAGTTCCTTGTTCCATGCACGGTCTGTGTATCATAAAAAACTCAGGGAACCATTCTGAGTTCATTCCCATCATGAAACGGACATGTTATGTGCCTTGAAAAGTGGACGCTCAATTCTGCCAGTTGAGGTTTAGTTTTGGTTTTGGCTAAAAATATAATAGTTACCCCTTTTTCTTTGATTTATTCAATCCGACGTAAATGCAACGAGTCTTTTACTTATATTGAGGTTCTAAATGTAGTGGGGCTAGGCTGCTTTAAACCCTAGATCCATGTCCCAAAGCTGGATCCTGTCTGCTTTGCAGATAGCTGGTGAGGGAAGCTATATTTATGGGACCTCTTTGCGAGAGACCCGTTGCCCACGTCGGGCTTGCATCATGAAAAAGAAAAACTATGGTATTTGTCATTTACCATTACTTATTCGGACTATAGTGGATTTAATTATCCCAGAAGAGTTCCTTGTTCCATGCACGGTCTGTGTGTATCATATATATATATATATATATATATATACACACACACACACACATATATATATATCAGGGCTGTGGAGTCGGAGTCGTGGAGTCGGAGTCGTGGAGTCGGTCAATTTTGAGTGGAGTCGGAGTCGGAAGTACATAGTTGGATGGAGTTGGAGTCGGTGCAAATCCTTCAATTATAACCATAGCAGCCTAGGCCTAGCTCAATTTTATGAATAAAATAGATTTAACCTAATGTTTTAATATATATAATATATAAATAATATATAATATATAAATATAAATAATATATAAATATAGTTGCTTATAATTAATAAGGATTATAATTAATTAATTAACATAATTAATAATAAGGAAATTTAAAAATTTTGTACTAGCAACCCTAAATCTTCTTCAGATTTTTAGATTTCAATTTGATAATTTTGATAAGCATCACTGAAAGATGATTTAATGGAAGCGATCCTTTTTTTAAAAACAAATTCAGTTTAGGTTAGTACATTTTGTTACGGATGTTTATAATAATACAAAAACATCTTATTAATTTGCTAAACCAATAATAATCTTATTTTGTTTAAGCTTCAATCAGTTTGTATTTTGGGATTTATTGTAATTTTTTAATAAAGAGAAAAAAAGCCATTAAGGCATAGTTATAGCCACTAAGTACCCTGATGTGTCATGTGGTGGTGACGAAATGTCTTGTTTATGAATCTCCATTTGCCTAATAAAACTAATCGTAATCAATTTGGCCTTAACATTCCATCGGAGTCGGAGTCGTAATTATGCAAGTCAGATTTCTGGAGTCGGAGTCGGAGTGTTAAAATTTTTGGAGTCGGAGTTGGAGTCGGCAAATTTTATCACCGACTCCATATACACACACACACACACACACACACACACACACACACACACACACACACATATATATACACACACACACAACATATATAATATATACACACACACACATATATAATAATATAATATATATATATATATAGGGTGTCCCATAAGTCCAGCATCATAGTAAAAATAATAAAAAAAGGCTGAAGAGACTTATTGGGACTTCTGTTAAAATGAGCCAGGATAGCAGTCGCTGTATCATCGTCAGTGGACCTCCTTGAAGGTCCACTGCGTGGTTTATCTTCTATGGATCCTGTTTCCTTAAACTTTGCAACAAGTCTGCTAGCACAACTGTGTTATTGGCTCGCAGTCTGGATGCAATAGATATTTATGTTTTCCCAATTGACGTGTGACAATTTATTTCGAAATTTACTAACGTCTGCGTGCTGGAAGTTAGGAATTTTAGTCGAGTTAGCTGGTTTCGAGTGACTTACTGAGAGGACAAACTCTACCATATTGTGATCGCTAGAACTTAACGGTTCTATTACTTGAAGATGAGTAATTAGCCTATCATCCGTAGTTATTACTAAATCTAAAATACTGTCCAACCTCGTAGGTTCCCCAACCTTTTGAATAAGAAAGCTATCCTCGAGAAAATTAACTAAACGATTACCTTCCGCGTCTCCCTGCATTGTATCGTAATTTACGTTAGCGCAATTAAAGTCACCCATAACTAAAGCCTGCTCACTACCGATTCTCTTCTTTAGTTCACGATATAACGCTTCGTCCATATCAGCTGTTTGATTAGGGAGCCTATATATAACCGCAACAAGAAGTTTGAAATCGTTCAATTTAAGTTCTGCTATAGTCGAATCTATCGGTTCTGGAATTGTGTGCTTTACTTCTATAACGTTCGCAATATTACCTTTGATATACAACATAACACCGCCTCCTCGCCTACCTATTCTGTTTTTAACAAAAAAGTCTATAACCTTTAATTTGATACTCCCCTACAAAGTCACGTGTTTCAGTGCTAAGCCACGATTCATTTATCGCAATTATATCATAGTCCTTACAAGCAATTAAAGAAAAAAATTTGTTTCTTTTATTTCGTAGGCTACGAGCATTTAAGGATAGAACCTTCAAATTGTTTTTAATTGCGACACCTTCGAGAGCGCAGTGGAAATTTATGGAATTTAGAGGTCATAGTATGAAATTATTTAAGCCAAGATGGAGAACAAATTTAAGAAAACATAGTTTTACAAACAGAGTAATTAAGTTTGGGAACAGTCTGACAGAAGAAGTGGTGACTTCAGATACACTTGATTCTTTCAAAAGAAGGTTAGATAGTTTGATGTCTGCAAGGGACAGCTGGTGATGGTGTTTAAGCCCATTTTTATTGCATGAATGGTACTAGTTTATTTCATATATATTATGTGCATTTGGGTGATAGATCCCACAGCTCAACACAGGTGTTGTGGGATATAGGGAGGCAGCATCTTGGGTTAGGGGATACTCTCTGTCCTTACACACCCCATTTAAAGAGATTCCTCTGCCGAGCGGTGCCCCCCATAGTACTGTGAGGTATTGAAAAACTCATGATCTTCACTTGCCCCACAAACACCTTTAAATGGGAGACCCAAAATGGGTGCACACACATTTCTACGTTACTGTACAGTCTTTACAGCCACACCTACACTTTTTCTCCTAAGTATATGTATTGTAATGTATATGGATGTAAATTGTGACTTGGTCCGCAATTGATATGAACCGTGACTTATTTTTGGTTGGCACGATACTGGTATTGATGGGTACCATAATGAAATTGACTGGATTCTTTGGATCTGATATATTTGCATGTCAGTTATAAATAGATATAGTGTGTAACATATTTGTGGATAGTAGGCTAGTAACCTATTATTACTTTGATCCTCTGGATCCAGAGATTCTATCTTTAGTTTTAAATTGATAATTAATTAGTTTTAAATTGATACTTAATTAGTTTTGTAAAAATTGGTTATTGCCAATGTACAGGCAGTTTTTACATAGTGGAGACACCTCGATGGGCCGAAGTGGCCCCTAGTGTGCCTACTATAAAAATTTCTTATGTTCTTATGTTCTAAGAGCTAACACTACTTATACACTAACGTTAGTTATGTTTCACCTAACACCACCAGAATAACGACTTAAATTGAAACTCAGGTTCAGTTTAATTTAATCATTCGTACCAGAATAATTAGGAAACATTAGAACACGGATTGACTGAACAAGTTATGAACTTGTAATCCAACGAAAGCCGAGAAGTCCGATGTTGCCAAATCCTTGCTTAAAAATGTAAATTCTAACAAACAAAGAAAAACAAAAACAAACAAAACATCTTTATTGCGGATCATTCACAATCCATAGTCACTTAACCTAACATACAAGTACAATCTTACGTATACATTGAACTTAATACAAAAATAATATAAAAATAAGGCCAACATAGCCACTTAACCTGGTATACTAGCACACTATTTGATTAATTATCTGACAATTTTATGTATATTGTTATTACCCGAGATATCTTATAACACTTTTAACACTTATTATAACAAAGCCACTTGCTATAACACTTATTATAACCAGAGATGAGCAGTAACGCGTTACAAGTAACGGCCGTTACGTAACGCGGTACTTTTTTAGTAACGGTAACGGTGTTACATTTCAAATCAAGTAACTCTTTCAGTAACGACGTTACTTTTTTAGGGAAATACATTCGTTAGTCGTTACTAGTTACTTTTTTATCGTAGCTCGCAATTAGTTTCTTTCGATCGTCACTCATTATTCATTAACCGTTAAAAATTTGTCCCTTCACTATGAATGAGGTGCGCACTGTGCGTGTTGGCCGTTGGCATGCTGGCAGCCTACTCCCATCTACCCTCTACCCCTACACTGACAGCACTGTCAAAGTAAAAAGGCGAAGAACCCTGGAGCAGTGGAGCAGGGAGGGACCTAAGTTCAACAGAGGTTTCGTCATTCCTCTCATCTGGGCCTTCACGGCACGTTAGCTCTGCATCCTTCCATCCACTAACTTTAAAAATATGTTTATTAAACTTAACACTCCTCTACCATCTAGTGCCGCTGTTGAGCGGGTTTTTTCAGCACGGAAGGATATACTGCGTCCGAAACCAGGCTCGCTCTTAGATGCAACTTTTGAGAAGCTTGTTTCCTTAAAGGCCAATAAAGATCTTTGAAATTTATTAGCTAAATATACAAACTTAAGAACTATTATTTAAATTATTTATCATTGCCATGCACAATAACTCATTTGATTAATTTCTTTAGTATTTCGTATTATTGTTTTGCAAAACTAAACTTTCCTGATATTCTAGCATTAGTAAATTAGTATCAGTAGCATGCTACAATTGCTACATCCTCTGTTATGTTGCAATTCCTAGTAATAAATCTTGCAGTAATTTTGTTTCACTTTTTTTTTAAATATTATGCCTTCTAAGTCATAACAACGCAATGAAGGCATGTACACTGTAGGGTGGATCGATTTTACATTTTTTTCGATTTCCATATTCTAATAGAGACAAACACTTGCGCATGCATGAGAAAATAGCCTCTGCAAAATCTTAGCTTAATAGGTAATCATCTTCTGCCCCCGGCAGAGCGATGAAAATCATATGTTAGTAGTCAAAAACGTATTTTTAAACCCTAGCCTAGAGTCATAAAATTTTGCGTGTGTGTTATTTCATGCCTAAGCAACGATATAAATGCTATGGGAAATATATAAATGCATTATTTAAGACAAAGAGCCGATCTGAAAATATGTATATTATACATATTTTCAGATCGGCTCTTTGTCTTACATAATGCATTTATATATTTCCCATAGCATTTATATCGTTGCTTAGGCATGAAATAACACACACGCAAAATTTTATGACTCTAGGCTAGGGTTTAAAAATACGTTTTTGACTACTAAAATATGATTTTCATCGCTCTGCCGGGGGCAGAAGATGATTACCTATTAAGCTAAGATTTTGCAGAGGCTATTTTCTCATGCATGCGCAAGTTTTTGTCTCTATTAGAATATGGAAATCGAAAAAAATGTAAAATCGATCCACCCTAAATTGTACAGACTTCGTAGCCTATGCATTAACCAGTGGATACAAACCAACACACACTCGCACAAGCGAATGTTTATATATTATAATATTTTATGTATATATAAATTATAATATACCTATGCATATATGTAATATATTTACATTTCATTAAAAGTAACGGTAACAAGTTCCGGTGCCGTTATTCGTTACTTTTTAAAAATGGTAACTGTAACGATAACGGCGTTACATTTAGACTGTAATAACGGTAACGGCATTACATTTATAAAGTAACGAGCACAGCACTAATTATAACACAACTTAATATAATCTTTGCTACATTACAAAAATAAGGTATTGTAAACCAGCAGTTGTCTGAACCAAGACTGCCATATAGGTGAGAGGTACACAGTATCTGAAGACAGGACGTTGTACAATAACACATTAGAGCTGTTTTGGACCCTAATAATGAAAATGGCTCTGAATTAACTCCACCCTATCTTACAAGCATTGTCTGGTGATTATACCAGAATATTAATATACGGACCAAGTATTATTGACTACAAACAGCATACTGACACTAGAAGGAGCACCATTTACAAATCTTGGAGTCCTTAATAAACTCCTAAAAATATTATTATGTGCAACATATAATTTTCTCAAATTATACATCCTGTAGTTCCACTACAGATGAGCTGTATACATTGGAGTACAAAAAGTTTTGAACAAAATCATCTTAACATCTCATGTACACATGAAATTTTCTAACCAAAGTATTTCCCAGAGCATATAATTGTCTACATTGCCTTAGAATATCACAGTCATCTGAAAGACTATCCGTTAGTCGGACCAAGTAACCAGGTACATTACGATTTACAAGTTTCATGAATAATTTTTTATGATTAACACGACCAAATGCTTTAGAGGCATCCAGGAAACACAAAAATACATTAGCATTTAGAGTTTGGTATTTACAGATCATTTCCTTCAAGACATACACACACATATCAGTACTGTGTTTCTTTTTGAAACCAAATTGGTTATGACTAGTATACAGGTAACATTCAAGTCTATTAATGATTATATGTTCAAACACCTTAGACATAATACTGGCCAAGGCTATTGGATTATAGTTATCTTTACTGTTGATTTTACCCTTTTTATCTTTTACTGGCACCAAAACAACGGATAACATTGTATCCGGCAAAACACCATGTATGAGTAAACCTGTACAGCACAAAGCTAACAGAGGCACTAATCTGTCACTACTAAATTTCAGATGCTCAGCAGAAATACCATCAATACCACATGATTTGTTACAATCTAAACATTTTATGGCCTGTTTAGTCTCAAATACACTAACTCTTATATCTGGACTATAGGTACTTAGGTAGCATCACAATTAACATTATTATTCTTATGTACAGAGTTGAATAACTCACTGTAATGTTTCTTCCACAATTTGACTACATTCTCAGTCCCAGTTACATTTTCAATATTAGCAGGGAGAGACACTGCACTATTATTCATTGTTTTTAATTCGTCCCAAAAGTTTCTTGGATTCTTACTGGCAAGCTTTCTAGCCAGAGCATTCCTGCTTAACTCATCCTCATGATTTTTTATATACCTTAATGCATAATTGAACCTGGCATTAGCCCTCTGTTTTTGTTGTAATACAAGGCCTTGCCTTGGCTTCCCTTGTTCACACCACATTAAAAAAGCATCTCTGAATGCATTATGAAGTTCAGCCACATAATCGCTCCAGCCAGGTCTACATGTATAATTTTTTTCTTTTAAAGGTATTTTCTGGAGGTCAGGTAGTGTGTGAAGGGAAAATGAACTTTAAGAAACCTCGTTTCTGATAGATTTGAAAAACAAAGGCAAACCAAAGGAATTTCAACCTTATGAAACCTCGTGTAGTAATAGATTCGGGAACAAACAAGGCGCACTAGCCTTGGTTTAGTCAAGTAATATAGTAATGAATAAATTCAATAAATGAAATATATTCGTTAATGAATGATTAGTAACACAAAGTAATTTAGTTAAGAATGCACCAAACACTTTTTTTTTTAAAGACACTTGAACGAAAACCACTTATTCACTTGGTAACACTGGACACTCGATAAAACACGTCTGTTCACAAGGAAAGGCTGATCACCAATGAGGAAAGACTGATCACCAATATGTGTATTATATATATATATATATATATTATATATATATATGTGTGTGTGTGTGTGTATATATATATATATATATATATAATATATGTGTGTGTGTGTATATATATATATATATATATATATACATACACATATATATATATACATATATATATATATATATAATATATATATATACATTATAACTGCAAACACGCAGTATAATTAACGTAAAGAACGACGCTTTGTATAGGAGAATATTCCGCGCAAGACGAGAGCGAAAGAATGAAACATATATATATATATATATATATATATATATATATATATTGACCATTTTACAGACGGTACAGCCGAGGACACAACGTATGTTATTCATGTCGGTACTAATAACGTTTTAAATTCTAGATCGGAAGAACTGCTGGCTAGGTACAGGGACTTATTAGAGCGACTAAAGGAGAAAACTAATAAGATTGTTTTAACAGGTATACTTCCTCGAATTATCCAACGTAACGATTTCTACAGCAAGGCGACCTATATTAACAATAACCTAAAGTCTCTTTACCAACAGGAAGGAGTGCATTTTGCAAATTTTTGGAACAGTTTCTACGGCAGGAGGGACTTGTTCCTCGAAGATGGACTTCATCTTAATGACGTTGGAGCTGCGCGTTTAGGAAGACTATTTCATAATACTGTCTCTTCTTTTCAGGCTGCCGTAACTTGAACGGTCCCAGCGTAAATTCCACAAATTTCCCTTGCGCTGGCGAAGGTGTCGTAATTACAAACAATTTGAAGGTTCTATCCTTAAATGCTCGTAGCCTACGAAATAAAATAAATGAATTTTTTTCTTTAATTGCTTATAAAGACTATGATTTAATTGCGATAAACGAATCGTGGCTTAGCACTGAAACACGTGACTTTGTAGGGGAGTATCAAATTAAAGGTTATTGACTTTTTGTTAAAAACAGAATAGGTAGGCGAGGAGGCGGTGTTATGTTGTATATCAAAGATAATATTGCGAACGTTATAGAAGTAAAGAACTCAATTCCAGAACCGATAGATTCGACTATAGCAGAACTTAAATTAAACGACTTCAAACTTCTTGTTGCGGTTATATATAGGCCCCCTAATCAAACAGCTGATACGGACGAAGCTTTATATCGTGAACTAAAGAGAATAATCGGTAGTGAGCAGGCTTTAGTTATGGGTGACTTTAATTGCGCCAACGTGAATTACGATACAATGCAGGGAGACGCGGAAGGTAATGATTAGTTAATTTTCTCGAGGATAGCTTTCTTTTTCAAAAGGTTGGGGAACTTACGAGGTTGGATAGTATTTTAGATTTAGTAATAACTACGGATGATAGGCTAATTACTGATCTTCAAGTAATAGAACCGTCAAGCAACTTCCAACACGCAGACTTGTAAATTTCGAAATAAATTGTCACACGTCAATTGGGAAAACGTGATGGGGAACTCCAACGCAAAACTAATGTGGGAATCGTTTGAAACAGTATTTAGGACTATAAATGAGAAATGTGTACCGTACAAAATTAAGCGTGCGAAAGTAAACAACAAGCCCTTGTGGTTTACTTCTAGAGTAGGAGACATTATAAAGGGTAGAGATAGGGCTTATAGGCAACATAAGTGCGACAAAGACAATTTGTTGTTACGAAACAACTACATATCTCTGAGGCGTGAAGCGAAAAGTGTAATAAAAAAGTCCAAGCGGGAATTTGAAATCTCCATAGCTCGTGACGGTAAAGAAAACCCCAAGCGATTCTTTCAATACGTCAATAATAGAAATCCAGTAAAAAGTGTCTTGGGTCCATTGAAAAATGTAAACGGAGATCTAGTTTCTGAAAACAAGGAAATGGCTACCTTGCTAAACGAATTTTTTACGTCAGTTTTTACTATAGAAGATGTAACGAATATCCCTACGGTCATAGACATAATGGCTTTTGATAATGGTAATATTTTGGATAATATTGTCGTTAGTGAAGGGGAGGTAATGCGCTATATTGATAAAATGAAAACGCGTAAATCACCGGGTCCGGATTCCATATATCCCATACAACTAAAAGAATTAAAAGATAGCATTGTTGTGCCACTAACAAAGATTTTTAATGCGCCTATTTCTGAGGGGTACGTACCAGATAATTTCAAGTTAGCAAACGTAACACCTATCTTTAAGAAAGGCGATAAAGGTGCGGCGGGAAATTATAGGTCAATCAGTTTAAAGTCTGTTGTAGGTAAGCTACTCGAATCAATAATTAGGGATCGTATAGTCGAACACTTAGAAGTGCATAAACTAGTTAGAAATACGCAGCACGGTTTTAGGCGAAACAAATCTTGCTTAACTAATCTTTTAGAATTTTTCCAGAGCGTGGTTGACGTTTACGATAGACATCGGGCGGTTGATGTAGTGTATTTAGATTTTCAAAAAGCGTTTGACACCGTGCTGCACAAAAGACTCATTGAAAAAACTAATGCTCATTGAATCAGGGGTGTAGTAATAAATTGGCTAGAAGAGTGGTTGCGAGGTAGGAAACAGAGGGTGGTCGTTGATGGAGCGGAGTCGTGTTGGGCTAGTGTAGCGAGTGGCGTTCCTCAGGGTTCTGTATTGGGCCCCTTACTTTTTCTTATATATATTAACGATTTAGATGTCGGCCTAGTCAGTACAGTTTCAAAGTTTGCGGATGACACGAAGCTGGGTGGTAGGGCGATTAATGACGAAGATAAAAGGAAAATTCAGGAAGATCTGAATAAAATCGTTGATTGGTCAGTCACATGGCAAATGAGATTTAACGTTGATAAGTGCAAAATTTTGCATATAGGTTCGCGTAACGGTAATTTTGCGTATAGTATGTCAGGGAAAGATTTAACAAGCGTAGAGCAGGAAAAAGATTTAGGAGTTATAGTCACTGGTGATTTAAAAGTAGCGAAACAAAGTACAGCAGCGGTCAATAAAGCGAACAAAGTGTTAGGTTTTATAGCTCGAAATTTTGAGTACAAATCGCGCGATATTATAGTTCCTCTATATAAATCATTAGTTAGATCCCATTTGGAGTACGCGGTCCAATTTTGGAATCCGCATATGCGCAAAGATATAAACAAAATCGAAAGAGTTCAAAGACGAGCAACTAAGATGATTCCGTCGCTTAGGTCAAACTTGTACGAGGATAGGCTTAAGGAGTTAAAATTGACAACACTCGAGACTAGGAGGTTAAGGGGTGATCTAATCCAGGTTTTCAAAATTATGAATGGGTTCGATAACGTAGATAGAGATAGCTTTTTCGAAATATCTCAATATAATAGGACTTGAAATAACGGGTGTAAGTTGACAAGTAGAAGGTTCGAGACAGCAGTTGCGAAAAACTTTTTTACGCATAGAATAGTAAATAGCTGGAATAGTTTGCCGGTAGAAGTAATTAGTAGCACGTCTATAAACATGTTTAAAAATCGATTAGACGCATATGTTGATAGATTGGGTATAGTTTAAGGTAGTAAAATTAAGGCTTTCTGGGGATAGATCCCACAGCTCAACACAAGTGTTGTGGGATATAGGGAGGCAGCGTCTTGGGTTAGGGGATACTCTCTGTCCTTACACACCCCATTTAAAGAGATTCCTCTGCCGAGCGGTGCCCCCCATAGTACTGTGAGGTATTGAAAAACTCATGATCTTCACTTGCCCCACAAACACCTTTAAATGGGAGACCCAAAATGGGTGCACACACATTTCTACATTACTGTAGAGTCTTTACAGCCACACCTACACTTTTCCTCGTAAGTGTATATATTGTAATGTATATGGTTGTAAATTTTGACTTGGTCCGCAATCGATATGGACCGTGACTTGATGGATACCGTAATGAAATTGACTGGATTCTTTGGATCTGATATATTGCATGTCCGTTATAAATAGATATAGAGTGTAACATATTTGTGGATAGTAGTCTATTATGACTTGATCCTCTGGATCCAGAGATTCTATCTTTAGTTTTAAATCGATAATTAATTAGTTTTAAATTGATAATTATTTAGTTTCGTAAAAATTGGTCGTTGCCAATTTACCGGCAGTTTTTACATAAATTTCTTATGTTCTTGTGGTTCGGAACCCACGTAAAATTGTAGGTCCCCTCCGCCACCACGGAGGACATACACAATACACGATTACGAACACAGTTAGGTAGACCAGCCATGAGTGGATCCTAGGGGGGTCTTTGTTGGTCTGAAACATTATAACACTATTATATATATATATATAATATATATATATATATATATATATATATATATATATGTGTGTGTGTGTGTGTGTGTGTGTGTGTGTATGTATATATATATATATATATATATATATATATATATATATATATATATATATATATATATATACAGGATGAGTCAAAAGTAGCGCCCGATTTCTGTCAGTTGATTGTTTGTTTGCCATTTGTATTACAGTGTACAAGAAGGTAGAATAAATGAATGACATGTTTCTAACCATTTATTCGGGGGAAAATTATTACGGAACTGTACCAAGCTGTTTTACTTGCAATTTTCAAAGTGCCCTCCCTCGTGATCGATGCACAATTGCAGCCGAGCAGGCACAGAGTGGCACACACGCCTGTAGAGTTCGATATCAATTTCCTCAAACTTTGCAGTGATTTGAGCCTTCAATTCCTGAATGGTACGAGGCTTTTCACGATAAACAAGGTCTTTCATGAGCCCCCAAAGAAAGAAATCTGGAGGTGTAAGGTCTGGGGAGCGTGCCGGCCACTCGATCGGACCGCGGCGGCCGATCCACTTTCCGGGAAAGTTTTCATCAAGCCACTGACGAACATGACGTCCAGAATGAGGTGGAGCTCCATCTTGCTGGAAATAACAGTCCTGATCTTGTACCCTGGGCCAAAAGAAGGTTTGCAGCATATCCAGGTAAATTTCTGCAGTGACAGATCCCTCAAAGAAAAAGGGTCCAATTATCCCTAATCGAGATATGGCTGCCCAAACTGTCACGCCAGGTAAATTTACCTCCTTCTCAACTGTCACTCTTGGGTTCTCCGCAGCCCAGTAGACACAATTGTGTCTGTTAATTGTGCCGTTAAGCTTAAAACATGCCTCATCTGACCACCAGATGTTGTCTAGCATTGTGTCTTCTTCGTCAAGTTTAGCTAAGAACTCTTCGCAAAATTGAAGACGGCGGTCGTCATCTCCATCATGAAGGGCATGCAGTAAGCGTGGAATGTAAGGTTTCCATTTTTTCTGGTGAAGGATACGGATAACACTTGATTGGCTCACTTCCAACTCTGCAGATAAACGGCGAGTTGACTTTTGCGGACTTTGTTCCAGTCTCCTGATGGCTTCTTCAGCCTTAGCTACATTCGTTGCCGTTTTCGGACGAACGGACTTCTTTGCAGTGGCTACCGACCCTGTTGCTTCAAATTTCTCGACAATCAATCGTATGTTTCTTCCGGGGGTGGGTTAATATCGAATTCCTGTGCCAAACGGCGTGCCGCCATCGTTGGTTGTTCATTACATTTGTAGTAATGTTTCACACGCCGCAATGCGTTGATTCATTGAAAGGTAATTCATGGTTCAATTTGGTACAAATTCAGTAACTTTCCAAACTCTTAGCAATAACCTGCAAAACAAAAACAAAAATAAATAAACTAAGAAAATTAATAATCTGCAAGACAATTATTAACAACATGACTTCCCAGAAAGAATCTGACAGCCGAAAAAACAGAAATCGGGCGCTACTTTTGACTCACCCTGTATATATATATATATATATATATATATATATATATATATATATATATATATATATGATGTTATAATGTTATAATGTTTCAGACCAACAAAGACACTAGGATCCACTCATGGCTGGTCTACCTAACTGTGTTCGTAATCGTGTATTGTGTATGTCCTCCGTGGTGGCGGAGGGGACCTACAATTTTACGTGGGTTCCGAACCACAAGAACATAAGAAATTTATGTAAAAACTGCCGGTAAATTGGCAACGACCAATTTTTACGAAACTAAATAATTATCAATTTAACACTAATTAATTATCGATTTAAAACTAAAGATAGAATCTCTGGATCCAGAGGATCAAGTCATAATAGACTACTATCCACAAATATGTTACACTCTACATCTATTTATAACGGACATGCAATATATCAGATCCAAAGAATCCAGTCAATTTCATTACGGTATCCATCAAGTCACGGTCCATATCGATTGCGGACCAAGTCAAAATTTACAACCATATACATTACAATATATACACTTACGAGGAAAAGTGTAGGTGTGGCTGTAAAGACTCTGCAGTAATGTAGAAATGTGTGTGCACCCATTTTGGGTCTCCCATTTAAAGGTGTTTGTGGGGCAAGTGAAGATCATGAGTTTTTCAATACCTCACAGTACTATGGGGGGCACCGCTCGGCAGAGGAATCTCTTTAAATGGGGTGTGTAAGGACAGAGAGTATCCCCTAACCCAAGACGCTGCCTCCCTATATCCCACAACACTTGTGTTGAGCTGTGGGATCTATCCCCAGAAAGCCTTAATTTTACTACCTTAAACTATACCCTTTCTATCAACATATGCGTCTAATCGATTTTTAAACATGTTTATAGACGTGCTACTAATTACTTCTACCGGCAAACTATTCCAGCTCCTTACTATTCTATCCATAAAAAAGTTTTTCGCAACTGCTGTCTCGAACCTTCTACTTGTCAAATTACACCCGTTATTTCTAGTCCTATTATATTGAGATATTTCGAAAAAGCTATCTCTATCTACGTTATCGAACCCATTCATAATTTTGAGAACCTGGATTAGATCACCCCTTAACCTCCTAGTCTCGAGTGTTGTCAGTTTTAAATCCTTAAGCCTATCCTCGTGCGACTTTGACCTAAGCGACGGAATCATCTTAGTTGCTCGTCTTTGAACTCTTTCGATTTTGTCTATATCTTTGCGCATATGCGGATTCCAAAATTGGACCGCGTACTCCAAATGGGGTCTAACTAATGATTTATAAAGTGGAACTATAATATCGCGCGATTTGTACTCAAAATTTCGAGCTATAAAACCTAACACTTTGTTCGCCTTATTGACCGCTGCTGTACTTTGTTTCGCTACTTTTAAATCACCAGTGACTATAACTCCTAAATCTTTTTCCTGCTCTACGCTTGTTAAATCTTTCCCTGACATAATATACACAAAATTACCGTTACGCGAACCTATATGCAAAATTTTGCACTTATCAACGTTAATTCTCATTTGCCTTGTGACTGACCAATCAACGATTTTATTCAGATCTTTCTGAATTTTACCTCTATCTTCGTCATTAATCGCCCTACCACCCAGCTTTGTGTCATCCGCAAACTTTGAAACTGTACTGACTAGGCCGACATCTAAATCGTTAATATATATAAGAAAAAGCAAGGGGCCCAATACAGAACCCTGAGGAACGCCACTCGCTACATTAGCCCAACACGACTCCGCTCCATCAACGACCACCCTCTGTTTCCTGCCTCGCAGCCACTCTTCTAGCCAATTTATTACTACACCCCTGATTCCATGAGCCTTAGTTTTTTCAATGAGTCTTTTGTGCGGCACGGTGTCAAACGCTTTTTGAAAATCTAAATACACTACATCAACCGCCCGATGTCTATCGTAAACGTCAACCACGCTTTGGAAAAATTCTAAAAGATTAGTTAAGCAAGATTTGTTTCGCCTAAATCCGTGCTGCGTATTTCTAACTAGCTTATGCACTTCTAAGTGTTCGACTATACGATCCCTAATTATTGATTCGAGTAGCTTACCTACAACAGACGTTAAACTGATTGGTCTATAATTTCCCGCCGCACCTTTATCGCCTTTCTTAAAGATAAGTGTTACGTTTGCTAACTTGAAATTATCTGGTACGCACCCCTCAGAAATAGACGCATTAAAAATCTTTGTTAGCGGCACAACAATGCTATCTTTTAATTCTTTTAGTTGTATGGGATATATAGAATCTGGCTGGCCCCGATGATTTACGCGTTTTCATTTTATCAATAAAGCGCGTCCGTGACCGTAGGGATATTTGTTACATCTTCTATAGTAAAAACTGACGTAAAAAATTCGTTTAGCAAGGTAGCCATTTCCTTGTTTTCAGAAACTAGATCTCCGTTTAGATTTTTCAAAGGCCCCAAGACGCTTTTTACTGGATTTCTATTATTGACGTATTGAAAGAATCGCTTGGGGTTTTCTTTACCGTAACGAGCTATGGAGATTTCAAATTCGCGCTTGGACTTTTTTATTACACTTTTCGCTTCACGCCTTAGAGATATGTAGTTGTTTCGTAACCACAAATTGTCTTTATCGCACTTATGTAGCCTATAAGCCCTATCTCTTCTCTTTATAATATCTCCTACTCTAGAAGTAAACCACAAGGGCTTATTGTTTACTTTCGCACGCTTAATTTTGTACGGTACACATTCCTCATTTATAGTCCTAAATACTGTTTCGAACGATTCCCACATTAGTTTTGCGTTGGAGTTCCCCATCACGTTTTCCCAATTGACGTGTGACAATTTATTTCGAAATTTAATAAAGTCTGCGTGCTGGAAGTTAGGAATTTTCGTCGAGTTAGCTGGTTTCGAGTGACTTACTGAGAGGACAAACTCTACCATATTGTGAACGCTATTGCCCAACGGTTCTATTATTTGAAGATCAGTAATTAGCCTATCATTCGTAGTTATCACTAAATCTAAAATACTGTCCAACCTCGTAGGTTCCCCAACCTTTTGACTAAGAAAGCTATCCTCGAGAAAATTAACTAAACGCTTACCTTCCGCGTCTCCCTGCATTGTATCGTAATTTACGTTAGCGCATTTAAAGTCACCCATAACTAAAGCCTGCTCACTACCGATTATTCGCTTTAGTTCACGATATAACGCTTCGTCCGTATCAGCTGTTTGATTAGGGGGCCTATATATAACCGCAACAACAAGTTTGAAATCGTTCAATTTAAGTTCTGCTATAGTCGAATCTATCGGTTCTGGAATTGTGTGCTTTACTTCTATAACGTTCGCTATATTATCTTTGATATACAACATAACACCGCCTCCTCGCCTACCTATTCTGTTTTTAACAAAAAGTCTATAACCTTTAATTTGATACTCCCCTACAAAGTCACGAGTTTCAGTGCTAAGCCACGATTCATTTATCGCAATTATATCATAGTCTTTACAAGCAATTAAAGAAAAAAATTCGTTTATTTTATTTCGTAGGCTACGAGCATTTAAGGATAGAACCTTCAAATTGTTTGTAATTGCGACAACTTCGCGAGCGCAGTGGAAATTTATGGAATTTACGCTGGGACCGTTCGAGTTACGGCAGCCTGAAAAGAAGAGACAGTATTATGAAATAGTATTCCTAAACGCGCAGCTCCTACGTCATTAAGATGAAGTCCATCTCCGAGGAACAAGCCCCTCCTGCCGCAGAAACTGTTCCAAAAATTCTCAAAATGCACTCCTTCCTGTTGGCAAAGAGACTTTAGGTTATTGTTAATATAGGTCGCCTTGCTGTAGAAATCGTTACGATGGATAATTCGAGGAAGTATACCTGCTAAAACAATCTTATTAGTTTTTTCCTTTAATCGCTCTAGTAAGTCCCTGTACCTAGCCAGCAGTTCTTCTGATCTAGAATTTAAAACGTTATTAGTACCGACATGAATAACATACGTTGTGTCCTCGGAGGTACCATCTGTAAATTGGTCAACACTATTAGTTATATCCTCCACCCTTGCACCAGGGTAGCAGTAACGGCGCCTACGACGAGGGTTTCTCCCACAGAATTCCTCGAGCTGTCCTCGAAGAATGGAATCGCCAACGAGTCGTATTTCCGGTTCATCATCATCTTCAAAACCTAAAAGAGAAAACTTATTGTTTGTTATTACTGGTAGACATGTCTTAGGTTTTCTCAATGGGGCTCCATTACGCACTCGAACGAAGGGTTGGGAACTAGGAGAAGAGAGAGGGTATTAATACTATTTATATTATTAATAGAAACTGAGGCAGGAGGGGTCGCAACTGGAGTCTCAAGGGATTCTAATTTTGCCGTCAGGAGCATCACCCTTTCTTCAAGGCTTACTCTGGCCTCCTTCTCACGTTCTAACTCGTTCCTCAGCACTTCTAAGTTTGAGCACCACCTGCAAACTAACTGTTCATTATTATTAGCCATTGTAAACGCGTAAGCGGCAAATTTCCCTTCACAGCGACTGCAAGCACTTGACGGGGGTGCCATGCTTTTAATTAGTTAAACAAAAAAAAAAACAAAAAAAAACGAGCGTTTTGAAATTAATAAATTACAATGTAGGTCTACCGCGTTTTAGAAACGCAGAAACAGGTTCTTGTAACACAAATTTATACTAAATGCATATAGAATTAAGCTATCGACAAAAGATCTGTAAAAGAAGAGTATTTATAACACTTATCTGTCCTCGATTTGACCCGACTTTTTTCCCTTTTCTTCACACGGTGCGGGACCACAGTCTACCTGACCTCTCGAAGGAAGGAAAAATGAACCTTATGTCAGCACGTTTTTTGATAGATTTGAAAAACACGGCAAGCCACGTGCAGTAGCCTTGGTTTGATCAAATAATATAGTATTGAATAACGTCAATAAATGAAATATATTCTTTAATGAATGATTAGTAGCACGAAGTAATTTAGTTATGAATGCACCGAACACTATTTTTTTTAAAACACTTCAACGAAAACCACTTATTCAATTGATAACAGGACACTCGATAAAACACGTCTGTTCACAAGGAAAGACTGATCACGAATATATAAATATATATATATATATATATATAATTATAATATATATATGGGTGCTAATCCAATATGTGCTCTACCGCGAAACTGGATCTACCATATTCCAATACGTGCTCTACCGTGAAACTAGCCTTATAAGGTTAACTAACGAAAATATCATGACTTAACCTAACCAATCGTTAGGGCAACTATATGCCCTTGACGATTGGCTAGGTTAAGTCGTGATATTTTCGTTAGTTAGCCTTATAAGGCTAACTAACCTCTATAAGTAAAAGACTCGTTGCATTCACGTCGGATTGAATAAATCAAAGAAAAAGGGGTAACTATTGTATTTTTAGCCAAAAAAACAAAACTTAAACCTCAACCGGGACATTGAGCGTCCACTTTTCAAGGCACGTAACACGTCCGTTCCATGCACGGTCTGTGTTTAACATATAAGTTTCTCAGGGAACCATTCTGAGTTTGTATATATTATTATATATAATATATATATATATATATATATATATATATATATGTTATAATGTTATAATGTTTCAGACCAACAAAGACCCTAGGATCCACTCATGGCTGGTCTACCTAACTGTTCGTAATTGTGTATGTCCTCCGTGGTGGCGGAGGGGACCTACAATTTTACGTGGGTTCCGAACCACAAGAACATAAGAAATTTATGTAACAACTTCCTGTACACTGTGTACATTGGCAACGACCAATTTAGCAAAACTAATTAATTAATTATCGATTTAAAACTAAAGATAGAATCTCTGGATCCAGAGGATCACGTCATAATAGACTACTATCCACAAATATGTTACACTCTATATTTATTTATAACCGACATGCAAATATATCAGATCCAGAGAATCCAGTCAATTTCATTACGGTATCCATCAATACTAGTACCTTGTCACGAAAAATAAGTCACGGTCCATATCGATTGTGGACCAAGTCAAAATTTACAACCATATACATTACAATATATACACTTAGGAGGAAAAGTGTAGGTGTGGCTGTAAAGACTGTAGTAATGTAGAAATGTGTGTGCACCCATTTGGGTCTCCCATTTAAAGGTAAACGTTTGTGGGGCAAGTGAAGATCATGAGTTTTTCAATACCTCACAGTACTATGGGGGGCACCGCTCAGCAGAGGAATCTCTTTAAATGGGGTGTGTAAGGACAGAGAGTATCCCCTAACCCAAGACGCTGCCTCCCTATATCCCACAACAATTGTGTTGAGCTGTGGGATCTATCCCCACAAAGCCTTAATTTTACTACCTTAAACTATACCCAATCTATCAACATATGCGTCTAATCGATTTTTAAACATGTTTATAGACGTGCTACTAATTACTTCTACCGGCAAACTATTCCAGCTATTTACTATTCTATGCGTAAAAAAGTTTTTCGCAACTGCTGTCTCGAACCTTCTACTTGTCAACTTACACCCGTTATTTCTAGTCCTATTATATTGAGAAATTTCGAAAAAGCTATCTCTATCTACGTTATCGAACCCATTCATAATTTTGAAAACCTGGATTAGATCACCCCTTAACCTCCTAGTCTCGAGTGTTGTCAATTTTAACTCCTTAAGCCTATCCTTGTACGACTTTGACCTTATTGACGGAATCATCTTAGTTGCTCGTCTTTGAACTCTTTCGATTTTGTCTATATCTTTGCGCATATGCGGATTCCAAAATTGGACCGCGTACTCCAAATGGGGTCTAACTAATGATTTATAAAGTGGAACTATAATATCGCGCGATTTGTACTCAAAATTTCGAGCTATAAAACCTAACACTTTGTTCGCCTTATTGACCGCTGCTGTACTTTGTTTCGCTACTTTTAAATCACTAGTGACTATAACTCCTAAATCTTTTTCCTGCTCTACGCTTGTTAAATCTTTCCCTGACATACTATACGCAAAATTACCGTTACGCGAACCTATATGCAAAATTTTGCACTTATCCACGTTAAATCTCATTTGCCATGTGACTGACCAATCAACGATTTTATTCAGATCTTCCTGAATTTTACCTCTATCTTCGTCATTAATCGCCCTACCACCCAGCTTCGTGTCATCCGCAAACTTTGAAACTGTACCGACTAGGCCGACATCTAAATCGTTAATATATATAAGAAAAAGCAAGGGGCCCAATACAGAACCCTGAGGAACGCCACTCGCTACATTAGCCCAACACGACTCCGCTCCATGAACGACCACCCTCTGTTTCCTACCTCGCAACCACTCTTCTAGCCAATTTATTACTACACCCCTGATTCCATGAGCCTTAGTTTTTTCAATGAGTCTTTTGTGCGGCACGGTGTCAAACGCTTTTTGAAAATCTAAATACACTACATCAACCGCCCGATGTCTATCGTAAACGTCAACCACGCTTTGGAAAAGTTCTAAAAGATTAGTTAAGCAAGATTTGTTTCGCCTAAATCCGTGCTGCGTATTTCTAACTAGCTTATGCACTTCTAAGTGTTCGACTATACGATCCCTAATTATTGATTCCAGTAGCTTACCTACAACAGACGTTAAACTGATTGGCCTATAATTTCCCGCCGCACCTTTATCGCCTTTCTTAAAGATAGGTGTTACGTTTGCTAACTTGAAATTATCTGGTACGCACCCCTCAGAAATAGACGCATTAAAAACCTTTGTTAGCGGCACAACAATGCTATCTTTTAATTCTTTTAGTTGTATGGGATATATGGAATCCGGCTCCGGTGATTTACGCGTTTTCATTTTATCAATATAGCGCATTACCTCCCCTTTCCCCTTCACTAACGACAATATTATCCAAAATATTACCATTATCAAAATGTATTATGTCTATGACCGTAGGGATATTCGTTACATCTTCTATAGTAAAAACTGACGTAAAAAATTCGTTTAGCAAGGTAGCTATTTCCTTGTTTTCAGAAACTAGATCTCCATTTACATTTTTCAATGGACCCAAGACACTTTTTACTGGATTTCTATTATTGACGTATTGAAAGAATCGCTTGGGGTTTTCTTTACCGTCACGAGCTATGGAGATTTCAAATTCGCGCTTGGACTTTTTTATTACACTTTTCGCTTCACGCCTCAGAGAGATGTAGTTGTTTCGTAAAAACAAATTGTTTTTATCGCACTTATGTTGCCTATAAGCCCTATCTCTACTCTTTGTAATGTCTCCTACTCTAGAAGTAAACCACAAGGGCTTGTTGTTTACTTTCGCACGCTTAATTTTGTACGGTACACATGCCTCATTTATAGTCCTAAATACTGTTTCAAACGATTCCCACATTAGTTTTGCGTTGGAGTTCCCCATCACGTTTTCCCAATTGACGTGTGACAATTTATCTCGAAATTTACAAAAGTCTGCGTGCTGGAAGTTAGGAATTTTCGTCGAGTTAGCTGGTTTCGAGTGACTTACTGAGAGGACAAACTCTACCATATTGTGATCGCTATTGCCCAACGGTTCTATTATTTGAAGATCAGTAATTAGCCTATCATCCGTAGTTATTACTAAATCTAAAATACTGTCCAACCTCGTAGGTTCCCCAACCTTTTGACTAAGAAAGCTATCCTCGAGAAAATTAACTAAACGCTTACCTTCCGCGTCTCCCTGCATTGTATCGTAATTTACGTTAGCGCAATTAAAGTCACCCATAACTAAAGCCTGCTCACTACCGATTATTCGCTTTAGTTCACGATATAACGCTTCGTCCGTATCAGCTGTTTGATTAGGGGGCCTATATATAACCACAACAAGTTTGAAATCGTTCAATTTAAGTTCTGCTATAGTCGAATCTATCGGTTCTGGAATTGTGTGCTTTACTTCTATAACGTTCGCTATATTATCTTTGATATACAACATAACACCGCCTCCTCGCCTACCTATTCTGTTTTTAACAAAAAGCCTATAACCTTTAATTTGATACTCCCCTACAAAGTCACGAGTTTCAGTGCTAAGCCACGATTCATTTATCGCAATTATATCATAGTCTTTACAAGCAATTAAAGAAAAAAATTCGTTTGTTTTATTTCGTATGCTACGAGCATTTAAGGATAGAACCTTCAAATTGTTTGTAATTGCGACAACTTCGCGAGCGCAGTGGAAATTTATGGAATTTACGCTGGGACCGTTCGAGTTACGGCAGCCTGAAAAGAAGAGACAGTATTATGAAATAGTATTCCTAAACGCGCAGCTCCTACGTCATTAAGATGAAGTCCATCTCCGAGGAACAAGTCCCTCCTGCCGCAGAAACTGTTCCAAAAATTCTCAAAATGCACTCCTTCCTGTTGGCAAAGAGACTTTAGGTTATTGTTAATATAGGTCGCCTTGCTGTAGAAATCGTTACGATGGATAATTCGAGGAAGTATACCTGTTAAAACAATCTTATTAGTTTTTTCCTTTTAATCGCTCTAGTAAGTCCCTGTACCTAGCCAGCAGTTCTTCCGATCTAGAATTTAAAACGTTATTAGTACCGACATGAATAACATACGTTGTGTCCTCGGAGGTACCATCTGTAAATTGGTCAACACTATTAGTTATATCCTCCACCCTTGCACCAGGGTAGCAGTAACGGCGTCTACGACGAGGGTTTCTCCCACAGAATTCCTCGAGCTGTCCTCGAACAATGGAATCGCCAACGAGTCGTATTTCCGGTTCATCATCTTCAAAACCTAAAAGAGAGAACTTATTGTTTGTTATTACTGGTAGACATGTCTTAGGTTTTCTCAATGGGGCTCCATTACGCACTCGAACGAAGGGTTGGGAACTAGGAGAAGAGAGAGGGGTATTAATACTATTTATATTATTAATAGAAACTGAGGCAGGAGGGGTCGCAACTGGAGTCTCAAGGGATTCTAATTTTGCCGTCAGGAGCATCACCCTTTCTTCAAGGCTTACTCTGGCTTCCTTCTCACGTTCTAACTCGTTCTTCAGCACTTCTAAGTTTGAGCACCACCTGCAAACTAACTGTTCATTATTATTAGCCATTGTAAACGCGTAAGCGGCAAATTTCCCTTCACAGCGACTGCAAGTACTTGACGGGGGTGCCATGCTTTTAATTAGTTAAACAAAAAAACAAAAAAAAAAATACGAGCGTTTGGAAATTAATAAATTACAATGTAGGTCTACCGCGTTTTAGAAACGCAGAAACAGGTTCTTGTAACACAAATTTATACTAAATGCATATAGAATTAAGCTACCGACAAAATATCTGTAAAAGAAGAGTATTTATAACACTTATCTGTCCGCGATTTGACCCGACTTTTTTCCCTTTTCTTCACACGGTGCGGGACCACACTCTACCTGACCTCTCGAAGGAAGGAAAAATGAACCTTATGTCAGCACGTTTTTTGATAGATTTGAAAAACAACACGGCAAGCCACGTGCAGTAGCCTTGGTTTGATCAAATAATATAGTATTGAATAACGTCAATAAATGAAATATATTCGTTAATGAATGATTAGTAGCACGAAGTAATTTAGTTATGAATGCACCGAACACTATTTTTTTTAAAACACTTCAACGAAAACCACTTATTCAATTGATAACAAGACACTCGATAAAACACGTCTGTTCACAAGGAAAGACTGATCACGAATATGATATATATATATATATATATATATATATATATATATATATGTGTATATATATATAGGATCGACAAGAAATAGACCAACAAATAGACAGAAATACTTTCCTTCCACGCTACCATCAAACAGACTTTCCATTGTTTGTTTGCCCACGTGTGTTCCAAGACTGTTTCTTCCCAGAAGGCGCGAATGTAAGCCTTTATCAAGTAAAGGACGCGCGGACAAAGCGTCTTAAGATTTGGTGCGAAGTCCTACGTCACAGGAACTACGTATAAAAGCAAGCACCCACTCTCACTCCTCCTCACTTCGTTAGCGCTTCCATTTCGTTAGACTACTCTGTACGATATCATCTCTACAATCGCCTTCCGGCTCCGGCCGGAGGCGAGGCCTGCTCTTTCTTCAAGGCCTACAATTTATCATCAAGTAAGATCTACAGACCGCCTGCAGAAGCAATCCTTCGAGGCTCAACCGGAATCGCTTCGGGCCTGCGGTTTGCCGGGTCGGCCTTCAAGCTTCTCCACATTCCTCGAGATATATTCAGCACCACAGGCCTACGCCTGCAAGATCATAAAACCATCCTGCACCTCGAGAAGTAACATCACCTCAGGCTTCCGAACGAAGCCTACATCCATCATCTCAAGCGGCTTAACGGACAACGACAACTCGAATCTGCGTTAAATGGTTCGTCTTCAACCCGCCTTCAACAAGGTTACATCGTCCTAAGATAAGTACCTCCTATCCTAAGTACTCTTGTGAAGCCTACATTAGCCTACCGCCGAACGGTAGGCTATACTCCCAAAGTGTGTAATCAAGCTTTCCAACTGACTCTTGTGAAAGAACGCAGTAGGCCTGTCATCCAATTCAAGTGTCATTTCAATACCGTAATTCCGCGTATCATCCGTTATTATGTTCAATTCATATATTTATGTGTTAACTAAATATTCTCTTGACGTAATCACTTAACATCACATAATGGTCTTATATATAAATGATATTTGTGTATTTGTCAAGCATTTCAATCCATTATTATTAGGCCGCATCAATTATTCCTTGTGCATCCATGCAATCATTTAGCCTACTTAATCAGTGTCATGTTTTCCATTCAATGTACCAAACGCACGTGCATTCTTTATATCATTTACTAGGCCCATTCAATGTTCCATGCCGCATGCCATTTACATACCATTAATGAGTACATTATTTATTACGTGTCAATTAAGCTATTAACATTTCATCTTATTAGCTAAGTCTATGTCATAAGCATAACGTAAAGAATTGACAGTAATTAAGTGGTATTCATGTTATATCACAGTGAATAAATAACGGCTTTATTTTCATAATAAAATACAACAAACTATAAAGTGTCTTTTATAACCTTAATATTAATTTGCTTGGGTGTAAACCAAGCTGGTGACCTCGCTGCCATTTCGGTCACTTCCAATAGTATGGTGGATCTACTCAAATAGCCTATCGTTAATAAATAATTGATTAACTATTTCTGTTTAAACAACTTAATCATTTTTCGTAGACTTAACTTAATAATATAATCTTGCTCATTTTCTGCATATATTCTCTCTTCGTTGTAAAAGATGAAGTCATGCCCTGCTTAACGTTTAATTTTTAATCTTAAGCCTTTAATTTTCGCTATGTGCATGTTTGTTTGTAATTCGTGATGGGAAGGCATATTTCAATTCCATTTTTAAATAACTTGGCAGATCATGATAACATCAGATCTGTCAACATACGATTTAAATAAAATATGGCTTCCACTTGCTTAGCAATCTAGACAGTGATACAGCAAAAATATTTGTTTTGTCTTTAAATGTTTTGCAAAGTAAATCAGCCTATTGAGAATAAAAAAAAAAAAAAACAGATCAGCAAAATAATTCAATATAGAAGCCCATAAAATTTCTCCAATGTTCATTTTGACTAGACTGATCTAACTTAGAGGCTCAGCATTACCTGTAACATTTTAGTAGTAAATTACCGTAAGAAAGAGTATCTTCTACGAGCCTTGCTCTCTTCAGAGATCTTAGTCTTAATAGAGAAAAATAATTTCCCAATACGTTATAAGAAGACTCGGGGAACCTTCAGAGAATTTAGTAAGCCTCACAGAATCCTCCGATCCACCACAAGAAGAAATCGGAGAGTAGTATAAGGGAAACTTCTGCGATTTCCTATACGGTACTAGAGTAACAAATCCGTTGCTGCCACCTAACCAAAACCCCCGTCAACTTTGAACCAAGGCCATAGACGGAGGAGTTAACAACTGGCGACTGTGCAATCAGGATTTTTCCAGTCTTCCAGACCCTGGAAATAGAACTGGCGACGCCCATTCTTCATCCAAGAACAAGTAGCCAGCAAGATACGTCTTCAAGGATTTCGCCGTAGGAATCTTAAGTACAGATCTTTTTTTTTTTTTAAAGTAATCTCTAAACATTTGAGAAGTCAGTATTATTAGCAGTTAATAATGAGTATCAAGCTAGAATTAACAAGAAACAGAACATTCACTAAACTAGTGATAGTTATTTTTATTGAAACCGAGTTACTTTCACTATTATAGTTAATATAGAATAATTTTATTTTATATACCAAACATGATATTAACGTACCTTCGCGTACATTCGAGTGAAATGTTTACATTTTTTATTTTCGTTTACAATTTTTTCAAATTATTGAATTGAATTGCAATTATTGTGCATTATTTGTGTATTTCTTGGATAGAGAGAGAGATAGTTTATAGAGATACTTGATAGCAGTTCAAGTCAGTCGGTTACATCCAGAGGGACAACCACCCCAGAAATCAGCCTCAGAATAATCAGTTTTAGTGCAAAGAATTTAATTCAACCTGAATTGACAGGTTTGTGTTTTTTTTTGCATGCAGTATTTGTGTATTTAAATATATATGCGAATTGTATAGTTTATTGTAACAAAAACAAAACAAAACGGTGTTTGCAAAGTATATGGTCAATTTAATTTTTTTTGTAATTTGAATTGTCTCGCATTGTTATAACAGAAAACGGAATTTTGGATTGATTTTCCATTTCATAGGGGACTCTGAAATTAATGGTACCTAACTTGTATTGTATATATATAGTTCGTGCGTGTTTGTTGACTCGTGAAAAGGATTTTTTTCCTTTTTTCTCTAGCTCTTTCACGTTGGTACGCAAATTTTTTTCTCATTCTTGGTTTTCATTGGTAAATCGTTGATGCGTAAGGTTTCGTCTTTTTTTTTTTTTTTTTTTTGCGGTTACTGTGTTGGTACGCAAATAGTTTTTTTTGTGCTTTTTCGGTTTAAATTAAAAGGAGTTCGTACAATTCGAGTAATACTGTATGTCGAAATCGACAGGCAAGTTTTGCATCTTCGTTTGGGATGACTTTATTAAGTGGTTATTTTAAACCGAAATAGGTAATGTCACGCTTAAGTTTTTTAGTTTCAATTCTGTTGTATATACGGTATTAGGGATAAGTTTTCTGTCTTGTTTTTCTTTGTTTCACTTCGCCTTCCTCATTTATAAGTCCATTTTTCTGTCTTTTTTTCTTTTTTTAAGAAAATGGATAGATATAATTATTTGACGAGCAATATCCCTAAGGTTCCAATTTTTAAGGGGAGAGAATACGGTGAAGTAGTACTCCAGTACGTGGACGAATGGTTTGACGCATTAGAGCAGGGGTGGGGAAACCCTCGCCCGCGGGCGAAATTTCGCCCACGAGCTAATTTCAATTCGCCCGCTTAGGTATTTATTATTTACTAAAAATTATTTATTTACAGCCCAGCAAATAGCTTTTTAAAATACATCTTATATATGTATATAAGCTTAAAATTTGCCAGACGCCCGCGGAGGTGTTTATGTTATTGATTTTCGCCCTTGGTACTGAAAAGTTTCCCCACCCCTGCATTAGAGGGATATTATGTTCATTATAATGTAAACGCAACTGTGTGGGTAAGGCTAAATACTTACATTCAACCCACCCAGTGCTACTTCGAGCCGTGTATACCCCACGGAAGGGGCCGCCAAGCTTCTAGGGAGGCGGGGTAGATGCGCCGTTATACAGGCTTACTAATTAAATGCGCGGGTTCAGAGAGGTGCCGTTAAGGGAGTTGAGCATTATCCTTATCACCAATTAACTTATTAAATTACTGTGAAGCTCAATTACGTCGTTCAAGGCCAAAGAGAAACAAATAATTTATCTAGTACATCCTACTACCTAACTATAATACAAAAGTTAAAAACAACAACATTATTTCTTAATAAATAAATATACTGTAAACTAAAGAAAAAGTTACAGTATTCGTATTGCTAGGGGCTAGGGATGTATGCCTCTAATTATTGCACTACGATAACCTGGTTTGCGTTAGGCTCAATGATGGCCAACCAAAGTCCATGCAGCACCACCAAGCGAAGCCAAGCTCCAGCTCCGTGATAAAAAGGCCTAAAACATTAAAAATCATCCTCAGTAATTTCTGTACAAATTTACAAACTCAAAGTTAATAATTTTAAACAATTCATAAATACTTATGAATTAGTTACATTTAATAAGAAGAAATTTGACAATCACAACATATTAGTAAACACATTCTTTTAAAATATAAATAATAAACACCGTAATAGTAATCAGTTCATTAATAAAGGACGCCATAAACAAACAAGTATTTAAATCCAAATGATAACAATTATATCTTTAGATGAATTACTACGCTAATACTAGATTTGTTTAAAGAGGTAAGAAACTATTCTTGGAAAGTTTATAAGAGACCTTTCACTGAAATACAAATAACACAGATTCCTTAACCAGGAATCGGTTAGCCACAGAATTTCCGTATTCTAAGCGGAATCGTTTCTTAATTTTATCAGTTTAAGGTTCAGGATTAGAGAACTTTACAACTGCTTTCGCTTACAAGACAGACGATCAACTAAACCCACTTAAAAGTTGTCCGCACATAACTTATTCATTTTAGTTTAGCTTAGGCGTTCGGGTGGTTGGTTTAGCATTTGTATTTAGCGGTCCTTTATTCTGTTACAATAATGTTCGCGATGATATCGCGAAGATTCGGATGGTTACGCACTTCTTGGACGATGAAGAGGTTGCGCGAGGAACGTCTTGCATCCATTCTTGTTGGAAAATTTTACTACGTGGAACGCTTTTCGGAATTGTGCTACTCAAGTGTTCCAACCTGTAGGCTACAGCGACGAAATAAATGCGACTACATTAAGGAAGACGGGATGGTCGGACGCTTTCTAGACCCCGCGCGAAACTATCGATGACGCAGACGATGAAGTATGTTCGTATGTTTCGGAAACGCCTTCTTGGGCTCACGACATGGTGCTTTTTGACGAGAGCTCACAAATTTTCATGAAAACTTCTGTCAACAACCAAGCGGTTGTGGCTCTTGTTGACGACTGCTGTCAGGCGAATTACATTAAACAAGACGTACACAAAAAGTTACTTAAGACGGCTACGGGAAATTTCGATTTGCGTTCTCGCTTGACCTGCATTGATGATGGTTGGGAAGAATACAGTACCGGAGAAATTATTCTTCCTATTGAGTTTGATTGTCCCTTATCTGACCCCATTTGTGGTCATATCTGAAGGAGACTGGGACGGAGATTTAATCCTGGGGACGAATTTCTTTATTACGCACGATTTCTATGTGGCCGTTAGAGAAGCAGGCCTAATTCGAGGAGAGAACCCACCTTTCGAGCATGTGTGTCATCCCTACTCTTCGCTCTTCTCGACTCAGGGTGAAAGAATTGTTTCAGAGAGCCCGAATGACTCCCTGGAACCAGTTCAAAATAAAGAGGAACTGCTATTATATGGGGAAGATCTTCATCAATCATCATTTGTTCCGTTCCAGTTCCGGCGAACGAGGAACTAGAAAGCCAACATACCTTTGGTAATTTTGAGCACGAAGACTCGAATGTCTTCACAGTAGACCCCTGTGACTCCATCGAGAGCGAGTCACTCCCTTCGATTTACAGTTAGGCAGGAACTTGAAGTTCCCAGAGTTTCGGTTATTCCAAATAAATCTGAAGACGCATCTCCTTTGAGTTCCGTTTTGGTAATTTCGCTTGAATCCCTATTTAAGGAAGATGACTTGATTCTGTTTTCAAAGGTAGAGGATTTTCAACCCAGTTCCGAGACTAAGCCTACAGGTGCTGGGAGCGAACTCGAACCTACTCCGCCGTCGGAAGTTGTTCGTACGGAAAGGCAAACATGGAATACACTTGTCCACCCACTTAGTTTGTGCAGCATGCACGATACGATGGGTGTGCTCAGTACGACGAGGGAAGTGCCCTATGAAGAAGCTGTCTCAAACCCCACGACGGAAGCGCTCTATGAAGAAACTATCCCAGACATCACAAGGGAAGTTTTCGATGAGGGGAATTTTCCGAGGGATCCCCCTTCTGCAAATTTACGTGAGGTCACGGAGAACTCGCTCATGTCCCTCGGACATGATGCAAGCTCGACTTATGACCTCGAGTCTCATTATCTTAATGAGGTTCAAATCTTGCCACGCGCCAACAACGCGTCTTTGACGAATTCGGAAGACAATTGCCACTCTTCTCTTCTCACCAAAGGGAGTGATGCATCTTTGCATCGCTCTACAGGACAACGTTCATTCGATTCTGCACTTTCTAATCAGAAGGTTTGGAAATCGAAATTTGGCAGTACCATTTCAGACACCTGCCGAAAGTCTTCTCTTTCTCCTACTAAACAGAAGACTTATCTTCCTCCTGTTTCCTGTCCGATGAAAGAGAATACTAATTTTTCTCCTGTCTCCTTGTTGGCCCTTCCTCAGGTCAAACCACGGGTCAAGAACCTCGGCATTGACCATAACCTTCCTTCTCCTCCTCTAAATGTTCCTTTCTACCACCATAAAACAGCTTCTGGGATTACTTATGTTCAGAATTCATCGGCTTTCTTCATTCTTGTCATCTTAATCTGTGTTTCAAGTCGTTTCTTACCCTTCTCTATCCCTATTATCTCGCAGCCCGATAGGCCACCGCCCTTCAAGGCTATCTCCAAGATTGGCCCCACTCGTTCAGACTCCTGCCTGTTCCTGAATATTCGATTGGTCACAATTTTCTGAAGCCATCTGCCACTTTGATTTCAGAAGCGGAACTTCCATCACTAAGGTCATTCGCGTAGCTCCAAAAGGACCGACTACACGAAACGAAGAACAGTAATCATAACGTTAGTTTACCCCAATTACAAATTGTTTCTTTAACCGTACTTCCAGTTCCAGAGCAATGTCCACACGTAAACCTTTCACTGCACAATACCTTGAAATTTCATACCTTCCACGCTATAGAGTTTAGTCAGTTCCAAAGTTCTAAAAAAGTTCTCAAACGACCCATATTCGTTCAAAACCTTGCAGAAATCGTATCAATTTCACTTAAGTACTTTTCCAATAGTTCATTGAAATTCATTTCTCTCAAATTTTGTTCTCATAAAGTTGATAAAAATCACGTTTGATTTAAACGTGTGTGCACACCGTGAACTTAGACCAGTGTAAAGAGAGGACCTAGATAAATCAGACTCCAAGTGCTCAACACAAATGACCGTTAACTATAAGTGTTCAGTAGTGCATAAGTATCGATTTTAGTGTAAAAATTTAACTGATAAATATAATGGATTAAATACGAAGTAGATGTATTTTATTTAACTATTTCTTTTTTCCTTATGGAGCATTACATCCAACTACTTCTTTAACTATTCTTTGTCTCCATATGTCGTGAAAGAAAAGGTTGATCAGTTTGTAAGCAGGACGGCGGACATATTGATCATATTTGAAAATTTTTTATTATTCACATCTTATCAATAGTTTATGATATTCGTTTTTTTCACCATACCTCATTGTTCCCTCAGCTGTGGAAAAAGTATTTTATGTAGAGGTCTGAAATTTTTATGATGGCTTATGAATAGATTGAGGTAAAAGTTCTGTAAATTTTGGAAGTGTAAACTGCATATTTTTGAAGTTATTGATGTTCAAATCTCAAGACGTTTTTTTGGGCCACCCGATATATATATATATATATATATATATATATATATTAGAGTGTCACTTATTTTTCAACTTTTAAGTTTCCGTGCTCTGACCCCAAGGCCATATGATGTAAAACCACTGTGTACGAAGTTTTATTGAGATATTTTAATATTTAGAGGTCGCTCAACGACTTCGAAGTATTGGATACCAGAATATCGTTGAAAGGAGCGTTGATTCCGACGGGGGCCTCGTTCCAAAAACGTGCGTAGACCAAGGCGTAAAACGTGCTGTCAGCTGTAGTTGATGCTTGAACAGATAAATTTCGAGGACGTAGATGGCCTTGGCCATCCAACGTGCATGGTGAGTTGGTCCTGGAGTGCGGATCTTGACTTCTTTCTCATCACGGCACCCGAGGAAGGTGAGGCAGAGTCGTAGCAATTCCTCGTAGTCATCACGCGATTGTTTAGATTCCAGTGCTTTTGTGAAGTACTTGATCATTTCCTCTCGAAGCTGGAACATCTTTAGATCTCTGAATAGGTTGTTTGAAGCCTTCAAGAAGGAATCCTCCTGAAGTGATGGCCATTTTTTCTGAAAACGCTTAAAGAGAGTCATTTCCGGGCCACCTGTGGGTCCAAGAAGTGCGTTGCAGGTGTTTGACAAGACGACTTCAAGGATATGATGTCGACAAGCGATCCAGACAAGTTCCCTCCCTACTGCTTTTTCAATCATGGTACAGGCTCCCCTGTGAAGGCCAGTATTAGACGCAGTTGTGTCAAATACGAAACCTTGGATCTCATCGCGAAGATTAGAGTCATCAATCGTCGAAATGCAAGCCTTGGCCTAGCTAGGAATTTTTCCATCCCATTTCCTGTAACGATTGCCGCGGTTCGTTCGGCCGTTTCCTTTGCGCCGCCGATGTCGGGAAGTAGTTTCCCATCCCAGTGAAGAAAGGGTCCTTCGACAGAAAACGAAGCTTGATCCTCTTCAGCTGCTACCTGCCTTGCTTGCCTTCTTGAACGACGAATGGAGCTGCGTGAAAGAGTCATTGTAGAAATATTATAGCCCAGGGCTTGAGCGACTGATCCAGCAACGAAGACTGCTCCTCGATCGGGAAGGTTGACGCGATCAAGAGCAGCAACCACATCTGGTGATGTGAAGATATTGTTTCGTTTCGGAGGATGAGAGTGTACATCTGTTCTTTCGGTCGAAGTCGACGGACGATAATCATCGTCTTCAGCGTTGAATTCTTCAGAGGATGAATTGAATGTGCTGGATAATGAAAGAGCAGCAGCTCCAGCCTGGAATGCAGCCTCTCTTTCTTCGTACCTTAGAGCTTTGTCAGCATCTTTCTCCTGTCGACATCTCTTGCGGTACTCCTTGGCAAAATTAATCTTGTCAGGGCCTGTCATACTGCAGGAAAAGACGTCGTCTCGTTGCATCATCAGGAATTGGCGGTCTTCTTCATTGTCTATCACCTTCAAGGCGTCCTTCGTGGCAACGTCGAAAAGCTCTGAGAGAATCTCTTGGAACATGCTCTCTTTCACTCTGCAGCTTTGTAGCTGCGTCTTGCGGTTTTTCTTCAACGCAAGGAACTCTTCGTACAGCTTTGACAGCTTCCTAACGCAGGAATCGACTCGCTGTGTAGGAATCCTTGCTCTCTGCCATACTTGCGCCTCTTTGCAGGCCAAGTTGTAGTTCTCTTGCAAGGTCTTTGACTGTTCATGGTGAAACTGAACCAAACGAAGCACATCACCACATGTGGGTAGCCTTGCAGTTGATAACTCGTTGCTGGGCTTTCCTAGAACCCACGTTTCTGCAGATGAGCGAGTACTTCTAGCCATAACCTGAAAAATGAGAGAAACTAATGTATTAACCGTTTAGCACCAAAGTACAATTATATAAGTGTTAAAGTGAAAAATTGCAAAGTCAAAATAAATAAAGTAAAAAAATTAGTTATAGTGGTTAGTGATTGATGGGTAGGAAGATATTCTTAAATATATTTTTAAAAATTTGGCTAAGTAATGAGGTGACGTGTGTGTGTGTGTGCATATATATATATATATATATATATATATATATATATATATATATATATATAGTCTAAAGTCACTAAAGGGAAAAGTCACTAAAAGAAAGCTGAATGGCAACACAAAGGGATAAACAGCGGAATGCGGTCTGTTCGTTTGTTTTGGATGGACTAGCAGCATGGTTATTCATATCTGACTAAATCGTTGGTGCTAAGTTTAATTAGGTGATGTTTCAAAGGTGACAAATGGAGTAGAAAGTTGTCAAGGAGTATATCAGTCAGGGGTAATGTCTATAGCTTCTAAAATTAGTAAAGTTAGAGAGTTTAGGTAGACTGCTTTATGGGACGCAGGAACTCTGTGGTAAGCCCTAAAGAATATCTAATTCAACGCACCAGTAAGTGCCTTTGTTGTTGTTTAGAAACCTAGTAACTTAGCGTGGAGTTAGTGACCCCGCTATTACATTTGGCGACGAGGATAGGATTTAATTTGGCTCATTGGATTTAATTTGGCTTATTGGGTTCAATTTGGTTGTTTGGAAAATTGGATGTAGCCTAGCCGAGGTGGGTCGTTCGATTTGGTTGGTTTGTGTGGGTAAGCTACCGTACTATAGCTTAGGTCCCGCCGGCCTAACTCTAATACTAATTCCTACTCAGCCCTAACTCTAATACAATTTACTATTCAGCCCTAACTAGGGAGTAACTAGGTCAAATTAAAACCCTGTCTAACCTACTTCACGTTATTTGGCCTAAATCAGTTTTGTTCTAGCATGTCGGTGATTGGCCATATAAGTCCCTACGAAGACTCTGGGGAGGACTTCGAAGCTTATGCCACTAGGGTGAGGTTGTTTTTCGAGGCAAATTCCATTCCTGATGCTAAGAAAGTACCTACCTACCTTAACTATAATAGGCCCTAAAACGTTTGGCTTAGTTATGGACCTAGTTGTTCGTAAAGCACCCGAAACTTGCACCTATAGTGAAGTGGTAAAGGCCCTAACCAATCACTTGGTTAGGGCCAACGTTTCAAATTTTATTCGAGGCATTAGACTGAATGAAAGCATTGCAGAGTTTTTGCAGATATAAAAGTCCATAGCCGTACTTGTAAATTTGGGGACAAATTAGACGAAATGCTAAGAGATAGGTTTGTAATGGGTCTCAAAGAGGAGTCTACCCAGAGAGCCCTATTAACTATAAAGGACCTAACTTTTAGTCAGGCTGTAGAAATAGCTGCGGCTAGGGAAGCAGCTACTAAAGATGTTAGAGCTTTTGGCAGTCACAGTAGTAAAGCCAAACACGTAAATAGCTTTAAATCTTCCAGGTTAGGCAGACCTAATGAGCCTACTAGACAAACAAATAAAAGGTATGCGGCAAATACGACTAAACCTACTAATTCAAGCGCTAAACGGGAGGAAAAGCCTTCCAAGCCATGTACTGGGTGTGGAAAACACCATTGGAAGAAGGACTGTCCTTTTAAAGAAGCAGTTTGCCGAAAGTGTAGTGAAATAGGCAACATAGCTAAAGTTTGTTTTTCAAAGAAAACAAGGGGTGAAAATTCTAATTATAACATTTCTAGTGTAAATCCTCAAAAGGGAAATACTTCGAACATTGCAGTGGAGTACCTATTTTATGAGCAGCAAAGTGGTGATAATACAGGTCCATATATTGTAGAAGTAGGCCTAAATGGAATTACAGATCCTCTAGAACTAGATACAGGTGCTGCCCAAACTGTTATGTCCAAAACAGTTTGTGACAAAAGTTTCAAAAATGCACCTAAACTACATGCATCTAAAACAATACTAAAAAAATATGGGGACATGCAAATACCTATTTGTGGAGAAGCATCCATCACAGTTACACTCAAAGAGTTAACAAGAAAACTTTGTCTCATCCTTTAAGTAGTGGATGAGCAAGGGCCTACTCTACTAGGCCGTGACTGTCAATAGGCATTTTCAAAGCATCAATCCAAAATTTTGCCAAAGGGTCAGGCAAATGTGCATACACTCGCGTATCTGTCTGAAATAGACTCATTATTAAGGGAGTTTTCTTCTGTTTTGGGCCTGAAGTAGGCAAACTAAAAGGCCATCAGGTCTGTATAGAGGTAGACCCTAATGTAACTCCGAAATTTTGTAAGGCTCGTTCAATTGCACATGCACTGCGGGAGAAGGTACATTTAGAAATTGATAGGCTGCTCAAAGATAAAATTACACCGTGTAACAAAAAAATTTTTTTTCTTTGTTTCTGTGCAATAACCTTTATTTTCTGATTCATTATGCTTCAAATCACTGGAAAAAAGCTGTCAGTGATTTTAAACTTCGGGTTTGTTGTCAGTACATCGATTTTGTTGAAATAAGAATATTATTTTTTTTTAACCTTATATGGACATCTGCGACAGATCTGTAAACGCTTCAAAATTTACTATATATTTACCGAAACAAGTACATTTTAACTTAAATGACGATATCGTCAAATTTGTAACGGTTCAAGGAGTTTATATCACGAATTGGCAACTCCTACTGCAGAAAACCGAGCTTTAATGAAAAAAATAAGTTAGTGCGTCAGTAGAAGTAAAAGTGTATGGTTACGCCAGTGGTTCCCAAACTTTTTTTTACTCACGGCGCCCTTTAGAACAAGTAAACATATTGTGGCGCACATTGTACATAAATTCGAAAATTTATTCAAGAGGTATTTATACATATACTTTATTACGAATTTCAGTTTGTATTTTTCACATTTTGAAATATAATCTTGCTCTTTTGCGGCGCACCTAATTACATCTCGCGGCGCACGGTTTGGGAACCACTGGGTTACGCAGTTCGTTTTTTATTTTTTATCACTTTATTTGATTAAGGGTAAGTTGAATAATTTTTTATTGCTCAATATATGTTGTTAGAGTGGCTGAAGTAATATAAAACAATTCTGATAAACTGAGCACTAGAATATTTTATTGAAACGTAACAATATTGATGGCTCTGACATCCATGTCTTCTTTGCCACGTGGTATAAGGTTGTCCAATTTGTATTATATATATTACATTATATATATATTATATATATATTATTATATATATTATATATATATATTTTTATATATTTTATATTATATATATATTACATTAAAAATCACATATTTATGTTCAAAGTACTCTAAATGAATGTTTAATATAGGTAAAAAAAATTTTAAGACAAAAATAAGAATTATGTCTATATAGGGTTAAATTAATCCATTATTTTTACTTTTTCAGACGTGTGACGTGTGACGAAGTTACTGTTATGGCTGCTCGTGGTTGCAAATACCCAGCGGATTCCTTCTGCTACGTGTGCGGCGAGTTCTTCGCAAAGACGGCTAAAAAACACTGCTTGGACAGTTGCACCCGTGCAAAGGAAGCCTATCATGCCTACTTCGGAATGCCAGTCGGTGACCAAGACAAACGCTGGGCACCACATGTCATCTGTGACTACTGCCGCCGCACTCTTGAAGGTTGGTTTAGAGGAGAGAAGAGGGCAATGCGTTTCGCTATCCCCCGTGTCTGGCGTGAGCCCTCAGACCATCTCACGGACTGCTATTTCTGTATGGTGGACCCAACAAAACGAAGAAAGGGGAAGAATGCGCCTCCCATTGAGTACCCTGACATTCCGTCATCTATTGCACCTGTTCCCAATAACGCGACGGACCTACCTGTGCCACAGCCTCCCTTGAGAGATCAATCTTGTCCAGCAGAAGAAGCAAGCTATGATGATTCCGAGGAGGAGCAAGGTGCGTCATCTGCTGCGCGCCGTCGACGCCGGGTGGCCGGTGAAAGGTGCCCCTACTACCCCAACCAAGAGGACATCAACGACCTCATCAGGGAAATGGCCTTGACAAAGTCCAACGCCGAGTTGCTCATTTCCAGACTGAAGCAGTGGGACTTACTGGACGACAGCGTTCGAATTACTTCCCAGAGGAAGCGGCATCGCGGCTTTTCAGTGTTCTTCACTCTTAGAGATGGGTTGTGCTACTGCCATGACATCAGAGGACTCTTCGACGCTGTGGGCATTCCCTGCAACACCTCTGACTGGCGGCTCTTCATCGACAGTTCATCTAAAAGCCTCAAGGCTGTTTTACTGCACAACACAAATCAGTGGCCCTCGATTCCTCTGGCTCATTCAGTGCACATGAAAGAAGAGTACCAGAACGTCAAAATCCTGCTGAGTGCACTGAAGTACGACCAATTCAGCTGGGAGGTCATTGGCGATTTCAAGATGGTGGCCTTCTTGATGGGGCTTCAGGGAGGTTTCACCAAGTTCCCTTGCTATCTGTGCCTCTGGGATAGCCGAAATACAGCCCTTCACTACGAGAAGAGGAACTGGCCCCTCAGGACCGGCTATGAGGTTGGGGCCCATAACGTGAAGCAAGAGCCGCTGGTGGAGCCAACGAAAGTGCTGATGCCACCCCTGCACATCAAATTGGGCATCATTAAGCAGTTTGTTAAACAGCTGGATCCAGAGGGTGAGGCCTTGAAGTACATCCAGGAGCTGTTCCCGAAGTTGTCGGAGGCGAAGATCAAAGCAGGAGTATTTGTGGGCCCTCAGGTGAAGCGACTTATTGACTCCGACAGCTTTCCTGAGAAGCTGTCTGAGGTTGAGCGGGCAGCTTGGACAAGCTTCGTTTCTCTAGTCAAAGGTTTCCTCGGAAACCACAAGGCAGAGAACTACAGGGAAATCGTTGACGAACTTGTGGACACGTACCGGAGCATGGGCTGCCGGATGTCACTGAAACTGCACGTACTACACGCCCACCTTGATGAGTTCAAAGAAAACATGGGAGACTACTCAGAAGAACAAGGTGAAAGATTTCACCAGGATGTCAGCTCTTTCGAGGAACGCTACAAGGGACAGTACAATGAAAGTATGATGGGGGACTATATCTGGAACCTTTTGCGTGACAGTGAACTGAAATACAATCGCCAATCTCGTAGACAAACTTCTTTTTGATTAAACTATAACGCTAGAATTTTTGTATCAATTCTGTATCAATTCTCCGTAGCAATACTCTTTATCAACGCTCTGCATCACTGCACTGTATCACTGTCTGTGTATTAACATATTATAATACATAACACTAGGCAACAAATTTCAACTTTTTTTTTGTTACAGACACGTGAACTACTGATTCCTACTAAAGCGCTGATGCTGATTTCAGATCTGATATCAAAATTTCTCTATCACGTCCAGATTTTGTGTAACCGAAAACCCCTATTTTTCATTTTTTTTCTCACCCGCTTCTATTACGAAAGCCGTCTAAGCTACTTTTCCGTGCCACGTTTTATGTTAAGCATACTTAAATAATTAGTGAACAGGGATGTCTTTCCTCCTTTATTCTGGCTTAAGACAGACAGCGGAATTCCGCTGGCGGAGTTACCACCCCTGCGCCCAACCATCCACCCAAAGCGCGTTAGTATTTTGTTGTTACTACTGAAAGGCAAATTCCTGTTCTTAAGTGAAACTTTGGTGTGTGTCCTCTTCCTTTGTCGCTTGTAGGATGACGAGCTCTCCTTCTGCAGGAACCAACAATAATCTCCCATCATATTTGGGTTGAAATTACCTTGGTATCTGTTTTCCATAACTGAGATCTGTTGGTGGAAGCGCTCACCATGCTCGTCACTTACAGCCCCAAGGTTGGCCGGGAAGAAGTCAAGATGAGAATGTAAAAAATGAATTTTCAAAGACATTCTGCATCCCATTATTTCATAAGATTTAAGCATGTTTTCTACGAGTTTACGGTGGTTTTCAGCTTTGTGGTTTCCAAGAAAATTTTTGACAACTTCAACGAAAGATGTCCATGCTCCTAGTTCATTCTCATTTAGGTTAGATGGAAACGATGAGTCGTGGATGACACTGCGGATCTGTGGTCCAGTGAAAACTCCAGCTTCTAGCTTAGCATCTGTCAATATTCCTTTGAATTTATCCTTTAAATATTGGAAACCACTACCTTGATGATCCATACCCTTCACGAAATTTTTCATAAGGCCAAGTTTAATGTGAAGTGGTGGAAGATGTACTTTCTGAGGGTCAATAAGTGCTGGGTGTTTCACATTGTATTTACCAACAACATGTTCAGTTCTAGATGGCCAATCATGTTTTTTGTAGTGGTTCTTGTCATCTCTGCTGTTCCATAGACACAAAAAGCACATATGCTTTGTGTAGCCCAACTGTAACCCAAGAAGTAATGATACAACTTTAAGGTCGCCACAAATATTCCATGTGTGGTCCTTATATTTGATGAGTCTTAGCAGCAGTTTCATCGATTCATAAGTCTCATTAAGGCCAGTGGCATGTGCTACAGGTATTGAAGGTTTTTCATTGCCGTTGTGCAGTAATACAGCTTTAAGGCTAGCTTTACTAGAGTCAATGAACAGTCTCCATTCTTTTGGATCATAGCGACAGCCAATCCCTTGCATCAGACCACTGATATCGTGGCAGAAACAAACGTTTTCTTCCTGTAAGTAAAATGATGAAAATTGCAAATGGCGATGGCGGAAATGGGAAACTTTGGTGTTTGGTTGGAGAAGATTAAATTCTTGAAGTCTTGAACCAAGCAACTCTGCCTTTTCTTTTGGTAATTCCAAATCGCGCACTAAGTCATTTAACTCCGCTTGACTTAACAAATGTGGGGAAATATTTGCATCTGGAACATATATGCCATCTTTCCCTGTTTCTATATCACTAGCAGAATCTTCAGATGAACTGCTGTCTGTTATCGTTGCTGGTGGAACTGGTGGTGGATTTGTTTCATCATGTGGTACTGGTTTCATTGCTGATTCGCAGTTTGGGTACGTGATCTTTGATTTGTTTTTCTTTGTGAAACCAGCAATCTTTGTCAAACAAAAATAACAATCATTGAAGTGATTTTTCGGCTCACGCCAAACCATGGGGACTGAGAACGGCATAGCTTTTCTTTTACCATTCATCCAAGCTATTAACATTGCATTGCACTGTGCACAGCAAATATGTGGTACCCAGTCCCTCTGTTGGTCTCCTAACTTACAGTCAAAATAACACTTGTAGGCAAGTTTAATCTTTGTTGTTATGTTTCTACGTTGTGGCTTAGGTGTATATTGTCCACAGACAAAGCAGAAGTTGTCTGGGTGATTTACACAAGCACGTCTATTTGATGCCATTTTGAATTACCATACAATATCTGAAAAAACGTAGAAAGTAATTATTACGATGTGCAAAATAAAAAGAAATACACACCGTAGTACAAAACAAATGCTATAAAAACACACAAGTCACCACAACCTGTCACTTGCTCATCAGCAGAGAGCTTCAACAACCGTTCTGCTTGACTGTCACGTAGCGACTGACCGTTGGGCCGTTGCCCGTTACTATGCTCTTGACTCAGTGTTGCCAACTCGGGATAAATTTTATTTATCAAAATTGTTCGAATTTGTATATAGTTGGCAAAAAAAATTGCTTTAACCTTGAAAAGCAAGTTTCATATCATTGGCATTAAGCCGATTAAAACCAAAATCTGGACGTGGTAGAAAATTTTACTAAAAGTGATTTGCATTTTACACAAAATCTAGACGTGATAGAAAAAATCTAATTATAGATTTGAAATCAGCATACCGAAATTAGCTAGGAGCACCTATTTGGTCTTCTGTAACAAAATCTTTGTTGCCTAGTGTATAATTATTCCCTACTCGTTTCCTTCTTTTTATTTTCATTTCTAAAGACGGGGCCTGGAGAACTTCATTTTTCACCATTGATTTATCATAATAATCGTGTTAACATCAATTAAAATTATACTTAACAGGATTCATTTGATTTAAAAGCAGATAGTGTGAAAAACCCTTAAATTAATAAGCAAAAATGGCAAAAAATCAATAAATCGATCTCATGAACTCAGAACCGAAGTCTGAACTTGGTGACTGCTCATTTTTACTTATTTATGCCCTAAAAAATCAGAAAATAATAGTTTTAACTCATGGACAAATTTTGTGTTACACGGTGAATTATCGAACCAGTCACACACGCTAAGTGGGCTGCCCCGGTAGTTCCTGTACTAAAACCTGACAAGTCAGTGCGGTTATGTGGGGATTACCGTTTAACAGCAAATAGAGCAGTCCTTCTAGATTTCTACCCTATACCCAAGCCTGATGAATTATTTAGCTCTCTTGCTGGGGGTAAATATTTCACAAAACTAGATATGTCCCAAGCCTATGCTCAACTAAGTTTAGATGAAAATTATAAAGAGCTAACTATCATAAATACGCACCGAGGCCTATATAAGTACAATAGGCTATGTTATGGAATAGCATCGGCTCCGGGTATTTTTCAGAGGACAATGGACCAAGTTCTAGGTCACATTCCGCGAGTACTTTGTTTTCTAGATGATGTCCTCATTTCAGGTTCATCTAAAAAAGAACACCTAGCTAGATTAACCACAGTTCTAAAAAGACTCCGGGATGCCGGACTTAAGCTAAAGAAAGAAAAGTGTTCGTGGGTCCCTAATGAGGTTTCATATTTAGGGTTCCACATAGATGCCTAAGGCATTCATCCAACGGTGGATAAATTAGAAGCAATAAAAAATGCACCACCTCCACAAAACATTACACAGTTACAAGCTTATTTAGGTCTCCTCAACTTTTATAGGAAATTTTTGCCTAATGTATCGACTTTCTTTGAATCCCTAAATAAGTTATTACGATCTGGGGAACAGTGGAGATGGGAAAAAACCCAAAAGGAAGCATTTGAGGCTTCCAAGGACGTACGACTAAATTCCACTCTCCTAGTACATTATGATCCTAAACTTCCTCTCATAGTTTCAGGAGATAGCAGTTCTTATGGAATTGGGGCAGTGTTATCTCACCACAGTGATGGTGTAGATAGGCCCATCTGTTTTGCTTCTAGAACACTAACTGGGACTAAAAGGCGATATGCACAACTTGAACGTGAAGCCTTAGCCTTAGTATTTGCAGTAAAAAAAATTTAATTTCTATCTATGGGGTCATGAATTCAAACTAATTACTGACCATAAGCCTCTTTTAGGTTTATTTTCACCTAATAAAAATATTCCAGTTATGGCCTCAGGTAGGATTCAACGATGGGCGCTTATTCTACAAGCCTATAAATTTGACTTAGAGCATCAGCCATACCTAGAAGTTTGCCTGACCTATGTACTAAGTAGGTTGCCTTTAGAAAATCCAAATGAATGCGTACCTATACCTACAGAATGGGTTCACTTGGTGGAGTTTTTGGAATCCACTCCAGTGTCTGCAGTACAAATAGAGCAGTGGACAAAATCAGACCCTATTCTGTCTCGGGTCATCCATTACTGCTCGTTGGCCTACTAAGGTTGAGAGTGAATTACAGCCTTTTATCAACGTCAGTCTGGACTCTCGATCCAAAATGGCTGTCTCTTATGGGACCACAGAGTGATAATTCCGAATGAAGGCAGGTCGAATTTAGTGAAGGAACTTCACGCTGAACACATGGGTGCAACAAAAATGAAAGAGCTGGCGAGAGCTTATTTCTGGTGGCCCGGATTAGATGGAGAACTCGAATCATTGGTTCGTTCCTGTCAAAGCTGCCTAGAGAACAGAGCTCTCCCAAGGAAAAGTTCACTTCATCCGTGGGAATGGCCTACTATAGCTTGGCATAGGATCCATGTTGACTATGCAGATCCTATAAATAATATTTATTTCCTAGTCATTGTGGCCGCCTACTCTAAGTGGGTGGAAATTTTTCCAACCACTTCCACGACTTCGCTTACTCCATTCGTGTTTCACTCGATGGGGTTTACCCATAGTTCTGGTTTCCGGCAATGATACTTGTTTTACCAGTGAGGAATTTCGTTCTTTTGGCCACCTAAATGGCATTAGACATGTTCGGTCTAGTGTTTTTCACCCGTCTACTAACAGTCTCGCGGAAAACATGGTCTGTACTTTCAAGTCGGCCTTCCGTCATTCTCATGGGGGAGGAAATGCAAGTGGTGTTGTATAAATTTTTGTTTAAATATCGAATAACACCTCACACAACGTCGGGGGTGTCTCCCTCTAAACTTATGATTGGCCGGGGAATTCGTTCAGTTTTCGATCTGTTACGTCCAAACGAAACGTTACAACAACGAATTTTACGCCATCAGGAAAAACAGAAGTTGTACCACGACACTAAAAAAGGGAGAGTTATAGAAGCGCAACCTAATGGTCCAGTTATGACTCGCAACTATGGGGCTGGACCAAAATGGGTTCCTGCAACTGTGCAGGAGAGAACGGGCCCTGTTTCCTTCAAGTGCCAACTAGAAGATGATCGTTCTATTAAACGCCATCAGGGCCAGATATGAGAACGTGAATTGCAGGATGACCAGAGTCTTCCGGAAGAGAGAACCGATCCTCTGAAAAATGGTTCAATTCGCCCGCCTGTGCAGGTTGCACCTATTCCTACTACAATTTAGGGTGTCAATTTGGGAGGCGAAAATTAATTTTTGCCAATTCCTTCACCGAGGGGTTTTAAAAATATGTTTTTGGATGTGAAGAATTCAAATCTGCTATTATTTTAGTGATTGCTTAACACTTAGCTTGGTAAATCTACTTTTGATTAAAAAGCACATAAATTGCTCTCGGAAAACAACATTTATTAATTTTAGCTTCTCAAAATGTCAGGTAATGCTATAAAAATTTTAGTTTCTCTGCATAAAACATATCCTAGTAATCATAAAACATATCCTTGTAATCATAAAACGACATTAGAAAGTAATGACATCAGTAAAAAAAAATATTTAAACAAGTTTCATCAAGTCTTGCTTTGATTCGTTCTTGGACATCAGCCGCCGACTTGCTTCTTGGCCTCTGATATAGCCCTCAGTTTCTCATGTGTATACACCCTGCCTGCTGCCTCTGTGACTTGTTTCACACACCTCTTTATTGACTGAGCATGACAGGGCCACTGTGGAACTTGCATAGGCTTGTCAAAGAACTTCTTTACTTCCGCTGTAGTCAGTTTACATGTCAAAGGAGGTTCAAATACCCCGTCAGACCAGTCTGTCAGCTCCAACACGGAAGAAGCACTGGGGTTGATGGAAGGTGTCTTCCTGGGACGTACAGAAAGATCTCCAAGTGTGTCATCATATCCACCCCTCATGTCAACAATCTTTTGGACACCAGCTCTCTTCTCCTCACTGTCATCTGAGCACAAGAGTGTCTGGATTATCATTTCGCTGAATGCATACCATGCTGAGCGCTTGATGGTTGGCAAAACAGCATCCACTACAGCCTTCTTTTGCAGCCTAACTAGCCGCAGCTGAAACAAGATGTGGCGTGGGCCTTCCACCCAAGAGTGTTTTACTTTGATGTTGAACCAACAGGGGTAGTACACACTAACAATGTATTCCACTATCAGTCTTAAGTTGTTGAGGGTTTTGCCTTTAAGGCCATGTTTTGAAACCCATATGCGACAAAGCCTGTTTGCTGTTGTCAACCACCTTGAATGGCTCACTGGACCAATTTCAAGAAGGGCCAGATCTGTGGGAAGTTCTCCTGTCCTTATGGCCTGTGTGATCCTATACCCGTACGCTTGATCAGTAGAGAGATCCTTTACGACATTGTCACTCAGTGAAGTAAGAGGCTCTCCAATTGAGAGTTTGGTGAATGAAGGATCAATTTCAAGTTCGGTTGCAGTGTCTAGCATCTTGCCAATTTACCTGTCCACTTGTTGTTAGACAAGGTCTTCCCATCCAGCGCTGTGATCAAGTGTCGCAGGGGTAACTCGTTAGTGTGGAGGGCACAAACCAACCAGATCAGCTTACGGCAAAGCTTGACTTCTACCCAATGCATGGAACCACCCTCCCAGCCAGTGTTAACATTTGTAGAATCACCTCCAATGGCCTGCAAGCTTTTATCAATGCCCTTCTTCTTCATGAAATCTAGAAGATTATCAGCAATAACTTCAGCAGGTTTTTTTTTCGTTGAGCCTTTCTCAGGAGTGAAGTGGTAGAGATATCTTCCACCTGGCTCACTGCACACAGAATAATGCTCTTCTTTGATGATGCTGGGGAACTGACGATCTGAATTGTCTGCTTTCAGCATAACTTTAGTTGTATCTTGACGGCCGTCAAAGAAGATGCAGTCAATTTCACCCTTCTTACAAAGATCATCAAATTCCTGATCCAGGGATCTCATAACTTTTTCTTGGGCCCTCTTGACTTTATTGTGATCAACTACAAGTCTCTTTTCTTCTTCAGTGATCAAGCCAGCATCCATAAAGGCAGCAGTGGTGATGGCAGCTGTGGCACGCAGGCCAACACCATATCTGATGCTATGCATAGCAACATTAGGTATTTCTAATGTGTTGTACTCTGGCTTTTTATTGGAAGTTGAAGACGTGCTTGGTATTTCTGTCACTTCATAACTTCCATCCTTTCCATCTTGAGCATCAGCTATTTGTTCTTCATTTTCATCATCAGAGAAAATTATTTCATTTTATGGCTTTGAAACATCCTGCTTACTTGTCTGCTTATATTCAGCAAGCCTTCTTCTTTCGTCTTCTTGCCGCTTCTGCTTTTTGACTTGTCTGTTGTGCTCAGGTTGATCTGGCAAGCCAATCTGATGTGGTCCAATAGAACCAGACTTGTCTCTCTGACCTTTAATGAAAGCAAGTTCCTTCACAGGGATCTTCATCTCCCTAGGGCATGTACAGTTAATGTGAGTTTTGTTTTTGCAACCAGCATCTGCAAGGCAGCCAAATTCAGAGCAGAGAACAATTTTACACTTGCAACTGAGGATATCAAAAAGCTTGTCAAGTTTTGCAATGAAAGCCTCTTTGACATGTAGCTTTCCTCTCCCAAGAGATATGTTTTTGGCCTGCTCCCAGCTCTCTTGGATCTTGTTTAAGATTGTGACTCGTGAATTTACAACGGGGGCTACAAAAGAACTGTTTGCTCGTTCCCACTTTTCAAGCACTTTAGGGTAAATGTCCTTTGCAAGACTGGCTGCTGGGTAGTTTCTCACATCCTCACCACTTTCTCTTAGCAGTAGCCCATATTTCAGAACGTCTCGCAGAGTTGGGAGTTCAGAGGGCAACAACTCTCTACCAGTTCCAATTAGATTGCTCATATGTGTGAATGTCCCCAGTCTTGTCCTCCTTTTAGAAGCCATTGTAGGTCAATTCCCACTGGTTAGGATGGTAGCACTGACGGACAAGTAATCTTCAGCACACTGATGAATATGTTTCAACCTGTGAAATAAGCAAAAACAGCAGTGCATTATATATACACAGCATATATAATTATTATATAATTCCACAAAAAAGTCAAAAAGTCACTAATATAATTTAGTTTTGCTTGGTAAGAAGCTACATAAAAATAAATTAACAAAAATATCTTTAGAATTCCTAAGTCATGCTGCAACTTTTTAGCACCCCTCATATTTGGAATTTGAAAGTTGAAAAATTCGACACACCCTACTACTACATCAACCCTGCTCCGCATGTTGTCTTGGGTCTCTCACCCCCCTGACAGACTAAACTTGTAGGGGAGGAGTGAAATGACGTGTGTATGTGTGTGTGTGTGTATATGTATATAGTCTAAAGTCACTAAAAGAAAGCTGAATGGAAACACAAAGGGATAAACAGCGGAACGCGTCTGTTCGTTTGTTTTGGCTGGACTAGCAGCATGGTTATTCATATCTAACTAAATCGTTGGTGCTAAGTTTAATTTGGTGATGTTTCTAAGGTGACAACTGGAGTAGAAAGTTGTCAAGGAGTATATCAGTTAGGGGTAATGTCTATAGCTTCTAAATTAGCAAAGTTAGAGAGTTTAGGTAGACTGCTTTGTGGGACGCAGGAAATCTATGGCAGGCCCTAAAGAATATCTAATTCAACGCACCAGTAAGTGCCTTTGTTGTTGTTTAGAAACCTACCTAGTAACTTAGCGGGGTCACTAACCTCACGCTATTACAAGTAAATAATAAACTTCAAGAGACATAAGATACATACCTTACAATTTTAATAATTTAATTTAATAGCAACATCCTCACCGGTTATAAATTTGCATATAAAGAACATAATTTTATATATATATATATATATATATATATATATATATATATATATATTATATGATGAATAAAACCACGAAGGGAAAAGAAACACAAAGGGGTGTTTCCCTTCGTGGTTTTATTCATCATAAATATTTTTCACGTGTCACTTTCGTGAAATAATTTTTCATATATATATATATATATAGTGATGTAGCGGATGTCATTTTTTTCACATCCGCGGATGCGGATGAGGATGTTTGATTTCAACATCCGCGGATGCGGATGCGGATGCGGATGTCTACATTTTCGTTATTTTTTAGGATATATTCGAGATTTGTTGTGTTTAACGTATATAATAAGTTATTATATAGAGAGAGAGCTGTAGCTATAATGTAGTATAATTGATTAATTGTACAATAATTGCTGTACTTTTCTCTGAACATATAAAATAATATCAAGCATCTAACTAATATAGAAATCAATTAGTGAATTCGTCTGCAAATAAATTCGTTATATTTTGTTGAGTTTCAGCCACAATTAGAAACCATAATTGTGTTACCAGGATGCGGGACGTGAACCCAACTCAAATGCACCCCACCGACCTCTTTCCCCAACCTCCACCCTTATAGAAAGAGATCTTTAATTAGCTTGATAACTATTTATATTAAGTTTAAAGTTTTATTAGGCATATTTATAAATGAGTAATTAAAATAAAGTAAACTAAGATGTTCATCGTTTAATGTTCAAACTTAATTATAGGAAGGTTATGCTTAAGGAACATTAACTTTTCTGCCTTTTCTGCTGCCAGTCTGTTTCTCTTTTCATCATATATTAATCCAGCACTGCTAAATAATCTCTCGCTTGGTACGTTTGTTGGAGGTAGAGATGGGCACGATCTTGATCTTCAAGATCAGATCGTGATCTTGAAGATCAAGATCGTGATCTGATCTTGATCTTGAAGATCACTTTTATTATGGTGATCTTGATCTTGATCTAAGATCACTTTATTTCTTGTGATCTTGATCTTGAAGATCACTTTAGACTTCAAGATCACTTTTAATTTCAGATTCTTAAATATGCCGCTATGCGAATGTCATTTGTTTTTTGTCCAAGCGACATCTGGTGGCAACTTTGTTCAACACCGACTGTTTATGTTTTCTGTTAGTTGGGTGACTTGCGTCATGCGTGGGCTCATGGAAGGTGTAGTTGCTGTGGAATTTAGGCTCGTAAAAAGTGTAATTTACTGTGCAATTATGTTAAAAGTGTTCTATTAATATATTATTATATATAGGCATAAATTAATTCTAAACATATTTTATTTACAGATTGAATTTTTTAATAATGAGTGCAATTTTACAACTTCAACAGGCTCCCAAGGGAACCAAATATTCTAGGTTGTCACCAGAACAGTATTCAATATATTTAGATAACAATGTTGGTAATAAGGATCAATCTGTGCTATTGAACGGAAAATATTTTCAAATTGTCGAAAAAACTGGAAACAGTATCAAAGTTATTTTTAGGCAGTGTACAAAGAAAACTACAATTCTGTCTGCTGGCCTCGACTCAACAAGCAATCTTCTGAGGCACCTCAGGGTTAGTACTACTTAGTAACTAAGTAGTAAGTAGCAACATTAACATAATGGTTCAAGTCATATTTTAAGTGACTGGTGCCATACAAGACTAATGCTACATTTACATAGACGTCCATTTGAATATATTGTGCACTTCAGATATTAATAGATTATGGACTAGTAACTACATTAAAAACTGCCGATATCCAACTATAATAAAACGCCAGGTGTATCTGTCTTTCTCTCTGTCTGATCCATGTCTGTAATTTCTCCTATTTAGTTACTGAAGGACGAAATTCGGCTTTCAATTTACATAGGATAAAAATGCACTGATCATGGTGAAAATAATTTTAGTTAAAGATAACAAAATTTTAGAATCTTGTTAAGTATTAATTTCAACTAGAAGTTTGATACTCTGATAAATATTATACAGGGTGTTCAAGAAGTCTCTCCGCATGATAATAATTTATTTTCTTGTGCAGAAACTACATTCGGATCTTTTGGGTGAATATGAATCGGAGAAGAAATCTCGCAAGCGTCCAGCTAAAGAAGAAGATGCCAGCGGCAGCAATGCTGGCCCTGCCAAAATTGCCAAGCAGTCAACACTAAGCATGTTCCACATTTCCAAGCAAAAACCAGGACCACCAATATGCAAGGATATCCTTGAAAAGAAGATTCTCTCGCTTGTGGCTAATGGGCTCCTACCATTGAGCCTAGTTGAACTACATGAATTTAAGGATCTTCTTTCATGTTAGTATAACTCAAATATTTTGCTATTTTTTCCATAGCTAATATCTGATTAAAATAATTAATCATATTATTTGTATGAACATTAGACTATCGCTAGCCTAGCTAAATATTTTGATATTTTTTCCATAGCTAATCTATTGTATTTGTTTTAATTTGTAAATATTTTTTTCAGACGTCAACCCGGCTGTTCAGGTGCCATCTAGACGCACCCTGGCTAGATCTCTTGCAACAACAACCAGTACAATGAAGGAAGACATACAAGCAAAACTGGCAGCAGTTGACCATGTGTGTGTTACATGCGACATATGGTCAACTAATCACCGCAGTTTCATGGGAGTCACTGCGCATTGGGTATGCTATTGATTTAGTGTATTATTTTTATATAATTGATAAATTGACCATTGGTGATAGACTGATAGTCTGATAGACTTGTCGAATAATTGAAAAGATTATACTATATGTGTTCCTCATTCATTAATTTGGTGAGTCTTCATTTTGCTGTGATTCACAGTAATTTCACACTAATTCACTGATTCTGTCATCTGTCATTGTGTCTGATTCACAGCAAAATGTGGAAGAGTCCATATTCACAGGCTGTGAATATGGACTCTTCCACATTTTGCTCTTATGGGATGGGTCACTGATGTGGTGGTATGGTAGGCGACTCATCGCTGAATTGCCTCCTTTATATCACATAGTTCTTCTCTTCAATGTTTGGTGGCGCAGTTTAGCTGGTGCGTGTCTAACCAATATTATTAAATTAATCTTAAAAAAATGTTCATACAAACATTGATTTTATATTCTTACATTACAGATCAATGATGACTTGTCGCGAGGATCAACTGCACTGGCATGCCGAAGATTTCGTGGAACACATAGCTTTGATAAAATTGCTGGAATATTGGACAGGATCAACTCGGAGCATGGTTTATCTTATAGAAAAGTTGTATCTACAGTCACCGACAATGCATCGAACATGGTGAAATGCTTTAAAGAGTTCGGTGTTCGTGTTCAGAATCGTACTGACGACATTGATGAAGATGATGCAGATGAAGATGATGATGAAAAAGATTCAGATGAAGAGGTTATCATCAGCAACTTTCCTGAACATTCAGGAGAGCATGGAGAGGAGTCAGTGAAACTATCATCCCATATTCGATGTGCCTCCCACACATTGAACTTGGTAGCAACAACTGATGCAGATAAAGGACTGAATTCACCTGGACTAAAGAAGATAAAGCATTCTGCAATGGGAAAATGTTCGGCGCTGTGGAATGCTGCTGGTAAACCCAAGTCAGCAGAAAAAATACAGGAAATAACTGGCGTCCAATTTAGGTACCCATGCGTCACCCGATGGAACTCAATGTACGACTCACTAAGCCAAATATATAAACATAAGAACGACGTGAATGTAGCTCTTGAAGAACTGAATCTACCCATCCTCAAAGACAATGAATTGGAATTTATTTCAGAATATTTGTCTGTTCTAGTGTAAAACCAATTGCAGCAGCCCTCAACAAATTACAGGCAGAGAAAGAATGCTACTACGGTTGTCTTCTTCCAACAGTCCTAGTGACTCAAGATGCCCTCGCAAGATTGGAGCCTATCCAACCAAACGACCTGCGCTTGAGACACTGCATGCCATTACTGGCAGCAGTCGTCTCTGGCTTCAATGCCAGATTTGGTCATTTTTTTGTCGTTGAGCCCCGAGGTAACTGATGCCGTTTTGGCCTCAGTATCTCATCCGTATTTCAAACTTAGATGGATATCATTGTTGCAAGGGCCTAATTTCGGCGATCATGAAGCAATCAAGTCTCAAGTAAAAGACAAGCTGCAAATGGCTGTAAGAAATTGTAATTCTGACAGCAGTGGTAATAGTTCGGTGAACTCAGACTCATCATCTGAAGACGATTTCTTCAGAACTATGGACGGCTCATTCTCTGCTCCTAACAACAAGGAAGACTTGGAAGTCCTCAATTATTTGCAGGACACCAGTAAGGCACTCGACTCTTTAGATAGGTATCCTGCTATAAAGAAGATCTTCAAGAGGTATAACACCACGCTACCTTCCTCTGCACCAGTGGAACGGTTGTTTTCGTTTGCTGGCATGGTTCATAGCCCCAAACGAAGTCGTCTCTCGGATGGTAACTTTGAACAATTGGTTTTGCTGAAAGCAAATGTTTACAGCGGTTGAACATTAAATTAACACTCTTAACTTGCGGTTTTTACCCTTATATTGTCAGTAATTGCGTACTGCAGTAAAACTGTAAAATTAAATTCTATGTAAAAAATGTTTACTTATATATGCTGACCATTCATTGATATGGGTTATGGACCTGGTGAAATGAGAATTGAGAAAAATAGAACTAAAAACTATATGTAGGTCATTTAATAGTTTTTTCTTTGCTGATAAGTTATGATAATACTAAGTTTTAAGTTTACCACCTGAAAAACTGAAAGGGGAATCGTCAATCCCCGTGGTTTAGATCAGGTGACATGGGTAGGATGCGATGCTTGTATTGCCTCAGCCCTCAGGGGAGTATTAGGAGTGATACTTTTCAGGAGTGATTAACAAAATAATTTGTTTTTGTTTACTCTACAAGAGTACAACTTTTTTCAATTCATATAAAAGTGATCTTAAAAAGTGATCTTGAAAAGTGATCTTCAAGATCACGATCTTGATCTGGATCTTCAAGATCACATTTTTCTGGTGATCTGATCTTGATCTTCAAGATCACATTTTTCTGGTGATCTGATCTTGATCTTCAAGATCACCAAAGTTGGTGATCTTGCCCATCTCTGGTTGGAGGACAGGCTAAATGTTTCCTTGCAAGTTTACTCAAGTATGGATAGATATTCTGCGTATTTTTCCACCAACTAATAGGATTGTCACATGCAGCCAGGCGTTTTTCTTGGTGATAGCTCTCGATCATTTTTACTACATCTTTTGACATCGCGTAGGTCTCGTCATTGCTGCTTGACTCAAGAAACTGAGAGACAGATTCTGTGATAGATTTGCTTGTTGAAGGTGTTGGTTCTGTCACTGAAACTTTTATTCTTTTGGTGGGTGGCGAAGCGACAGATTCAAGAGATTGAAGCTCTTCAACTGCTTTGCCAAGCGATGATTTAACTCGTTCTAATGTACTAGGTGAAAATAACTTAGCTTTGTAACGTGGATCTAAGTAGGTTGCAAGAGAGTAACTTCATACAAGAACAGCCTCTCGTCTTGTCGCTTGCATCACTTTTGCGCACAATGAACTAGTTCTATTAATATAGTAGAATTTGATAATTTCCGCTTATTGATGACGTTTTATCTCAACGGTCCACATCCGCACGACATCCGCAGTCCAAAGTGCGGATGCGGACGCGGACGCGGATGCGAGAAAATGTGCGGATGTTCCGCGGATGCGGATGCGTATGTGACCTACATCACTAATATATATATATATATATATATATATATATATATATATATATATACTGAATAAATATGATACATATGAATTAATATTTATATATATGAATTAATAATTAATATATATGAATTAATATTTACATGAGATACTATTCCTAAGCTGTTGAGGTTTGAAAGAACTTAAAACCGTCCTCCAAGTTTAAACTTGAAATGATGCATGAGTAAATGATTTGTTTGATTCACAAACAGCATTATACAAGAAATCGAATAATTGCATCATCCTCTGAAAGGTGGGCGGAGTCAATGTGGCGTGACTGCTGCGTTCTCTAAAAATGAAGCGGGTAGAAAATGATTAGCTAATTAATTAACCCTTTGACTGCCAGGATTCGTTTTCTATGCTATTACGTCACGCCGAAAAATGGCTTAAATTTAATTAACTTTTGACATATTTTGGGGGCCGAAAAAAATCACTGTGTCAACTTGAATTAGTTACCCATAAATCCTCATTTTCTCTAGTAATGTCTCCAATAATAAAAAAATAATTATTTATGGATAACAATTTTATCCTGACCAAAAAAAGAAGTAATTTTTTGGAATAAAGAATTTTTTTACTATATATATATATATATATATATATATATATATGCACTAGAATCACAAAATAACACGTGACCTTATTAATAAGCAAACAACCACAAGGAAAAGGAAACACAAAGTCCGAGCGCTTTCGTGATATATTCACATTATCAAGGAAGAACAGAAAGCGCTCGGACTTTGTGTTTCCTTTTCCTTGTGGTTGTTTGCTTATATATATATATATATATATATATATATATATATATTGTGGTCTGAGATTATATATATATATATAATTTATATATATATACAGTGGTGGGCACCGTTAACCAAAAAGTTAACTTCGTTAACCGCTAATCCGTTAACCAAAAAGTTAACTTCGTTAACCGTTAATCCGTTAATTCGTTAAACATGTAACGGAAGTTACCGATAAACCGTTAACGTTAACTTTTATTATAAAAAAATGAAAAACACAATATATATATAATTTAATTTTCCCTCTTCTTCTCGTTCTCCATTTTGTCCATGAGATGCATGTTGCCCTTCATGAAAATTAGCATATCAAAATTTTCATCAGACAGGGATGATCTCTTGGCCCTCAGGATGTCCTTGCCCATAGAGAACAAACGCTCCACTCTGGATGACAGCACTGAAGAAGTCATCCTCCTCCTCCTCCTCCTCGTTGTTGCTGCCTCCACTGTTGCTGCCCACTTCGTTGGACTGCTGCTTCATGGCCTCCTCGACTGTAAGACACAAATTGTGGCGACGGAAACAAATATATCGCCTGATTTTGCACTGCGGAAATGGAAATTCGTTCATCACTATTAACAGTGGCGGATTAATTGCGTACCTGCTCAGCACTGAAAATAATAGAAACTTTTAAACGTTTATTTATGAATTTTTTGGAACGGACTTGAGTTAACGGAAGTTAAATGTAACGGAAGTTAATTAGTCCGATAATGATTTTCAAAGTTAACTTAAAAGTTAAATCGTTAACGAAAAAGTTAACTTCGTTAATTAACGATTAACGGATTAACGGTTTGTGCCCAGCTTTGTATATATATATATATGAGTTATCAACAAATATGGCGATAACTTTAAAAGACAATACACATACGGAAGGAAGAACCGAATTTGGGGCTTTTAACTTAAACTCCAAGACCATAAATTGGGAAGAAATCAGATCACACATGGCCCAAATAGAGTGGAGAACACTTCTAGAGAATAAAACAACTGAGGAAATGTTAACAACCTTGGAAGAAAAGACGCTGAAAATTTTGGAAAAATATGCTCCGAAAGCACAGCCAAAAGGAAAGAGGACCTGGCTAGAGAGGCAAAAGAGAAGAATATTCCCCAAAAGAAAGAGAGTAACGACGAAGTCAGCTAATTGCGGAGACAACAATGCCAGGAAAGTAATACAAGAAAAACTATCAGAGTTTGTATTTCCCAATCGATACTCCAAAGGGCCATACAGAGAGGAAAGAATAAAAGGCGGTAGAAGCAATAAAGGAAAATCCAAAATGCTTCAACAGCTATGGGAAAAGGAAAAAAAAAGCGCGCGCTACTATCGGGCCCTTAAGGAAAGGAAATAATAAACTAAAGGAAAGGAAATAATAAACTAACAGACGATCTAAAAGAAATATCTGAAACATTGAGACCTCAGTATGAATCGGTTTTCAGTACCCCAAAAAGTGACAAAGCGATACCTGATAAGGCTGACATAGATGCATTCTTCGAAGAGAAATTGCAAAGAGAATGTATAACAGACTTTGATTTTACCCCATATGATGTAGCGAAAACTATAGGACAAATGATATTACATTCAGCTGCAGGTCCTGACAAATGGAACGCACTATTAATTAAAACCTGTAAAAATGAAATAGCTACACCCTTACACTGGATATGGAGAAGATCCCTAGACATTGCTCTTTTCAAGATGCTCGGTATTCCCCCAAACATTGTCCCTATATATAAAGGCGGGGATAGATCTCAAACAAAGAACTATAGACCAGTGTCACTGACGTCCCACCTCACCAAAATATTTGAAAGAATAGTCAGAGAGAAAATCTATGACTTCTTGGAGACAATGGAAAGATTCAACGAAAATCAGCACCGATTCTGATCAGGAAGGTCATGCCTATCACAACTTATAGAGCATTATAACAATATCCAGATGCACTTGAAGGCAATAAAAACTATGGTGTCATATACACGGATTTTGCTAAAGTTTTCGACAAATGCGATCATGGTATAATAGCACATAAAATGAAACATATGGGAATAACAGGCAAAGTGGGAAAATGGATCTACAACTTCCTCAGAGAACAACTACAGGTTGTCAAAATTCATCAGACTCAGAAGTACACAGCTCAGTACCACAAGCTACAGTGCTGCACCCACTCCTGTTCATTATCATGCTGTTTACTCCACTGTCTATGTATGTTAGCAACAGTATAGTAACATCATTTGCGGACGATACAAAGATCAGCAGAAAAATCAGCGATGCAAATGAAGTGGAGGCCTTGCAGAGGGACGCGAACAAAATATACACATGATCAGAAGACAACAATATGACATTTAACACCGAGAAACTTCAGCTCTTGAGATATGGTAGAAATGAGGAACTTAAAGACTACATATTATGCTCCAGATAGACAGGAAATTCAGAGAAGAACGAAAGCGGTCGTCTTGGTGGTAATAATGACCGATGATGCCAAATTCGAGACACAAAATCAAATAGCAATAAACAAAGCAAAAAGAGCCGTGGGACAGGTACTAAGAACGTTCGAAAGGAGGGACAAGACAGTAATGATTCCCCTGCTGAGAACACTGATCGTACCAAAACTTGAATACTGTTCAGTTTTGACGTCTCCATATAAAAAGAAGGAATTAATAAACTGGAAGAAACGCAGACACATTTCACAGCCAAGATTGATGGCTGCAAAGAACTCAACTACTGGGAAAGACTACGTAAACTAAATCTGTACTCTCTGGAAAGAAGAGAGAGGTATACCATAATCTACATATAGAGTGATCGAAAAACTGGTACCAAACCTCAAACTAAACCCAATTACCATCCAAACACTGCTGGAAAATAGGAAAGGCAGAATGTGTAGTGTTTCCAAATTAAAGGCCAGACAAGGGACCTCCTCAACACTGAAGGAAAATAGCTTGGTTGTCAGGGGGTCAAGACTTTTCAACCAGCTTCCAAAGGACCTCTGACCCTTGTAACGTTTCTAAGTTGAAGTCTTCAAGAGAAGACTAGATGCCTGGCTCAGGAAGGTGCCAGATGAGCCGGGTGTACCTGGCTATGTGTGGTGGAGAGCGCAAGAAAGCAACTTTCTCCTCCACCAAGCCAGGACTAGAGGCGGGGCCATCTTGACCGTGTGAAGAAAGACCGACGCACGGAACCCAAACGAGATTAACGACGTATATCTATGTCGAATTGTACTTCAGAAAATTGGCAAACCTAGATGCAGCCGATGGAGCCGCTTCAGCAATTCCTTGAGTGACCAGAGTTATAAGCATGTACGTAATTGCATGCAAGTGCAGTCATGTACGTTAAGCATTCGTACATTTTTATTGTTCATGATAAAGTAGACATGTGTCACACAATAGGCTATGTACGTAATATAGAGGGACAAATAAACATGGACTGAAAGGTTGATGGGGCATAGATAGATAATGGGTAAATAATTATTTTCGAATTTATTTATTCATTCAAAGATACGATAAAGAGTAAGATAGATACTAATTTTACGTTAATCTAGTCACGAAATGATATAAAAAAATAAGAAAGAATTAAAAATGAATTTTTAGATTAAAATTATTTTATAAATATAAATAGAAAACATTAAAATATAATCATAACAAGCAAAGCCTTCGGCTCAATGCCCTTCGGGCACTGCTTGTGCTTCGCAAACTCGCCTACGGCGGGGGCACCTTCGGTGTCTGGGTTACCCCTTTGGTTGGAGGTCATTCTCCCTCTCCCCCCAAAACCTCTCACCCCCCTTTATGCAACTTGGAGGTGATACCCCCTCTCCCCAGGGGGGAAAGGGGCTGGCACCTTCCAACAATTGATCAACATTGCAATTGCATATATGCATTTTATTTTATTTTATTTTTTTTACTTTTTCATGTATTTTCCGGACGATGTGTAACTTTAAAAAAAATACATGAAAATAGTGAAAAAAAAAAATATTTTTTATTTTTTCACTTTTCATGGAATCTCTAAGTAACGGGTCGAAAATTTTGCAAAAATATATTTGAAATTATCTTTGCTTCAAGCAAAAACAGGTTTAGAATTCTGTGAATCTTTCTTTAATCATATACTCAATCGTACAAACATAGATTAATGAACATCAAATTATCTTTGTAAAGTAACAGGTCAAAAATTCTGTAGATATACCTTTGAGATTGTTTTGGCTCGGACCAAGCCGTGGAGGTTCACAGGAAGAGACCAGCAGAAATCGTTGCCATGCGTTTGTCGTGCGCGGCGACTCGTGTCCCTCACGAGAGGAATCCTGGGGCCTGGGGATAATAAGAACTTTTGTTCTCCTGAATCAAGCAGTTGGGAGGTTTGATAGAGCCTGTGCTCAAATGTAACTCCGTATACCCATCCGGTACTCCTGACTTCACCAAGAATTTAAACCTTTTTTGTTGGATTCCTTGGTGGGTGAATTCAAGTGATCCTGCTCATGGATGAAACCACTATTCTCCGTACTCCTTTGCTTACTTAGTCACCGGAAATAGTGTCGTGAGGACATGACACAGGATACTTTCTTGGAGATACTATACTCTGTTCTTCTGCTCGTAGCGAGACTCAAAAACTGGGTACCGATCAATTTTTACTCTTCTAACGACCTTCCACTTCACTTGAACGTTATTCCTCACCTCGAAGTTGAAAGCCCCACTTGCTCTTGCAATACTCCTCCCTATCATGATAGTAAACACCCTTGAGCCTTTTGTCATTTTATTTTTTTTATTGGGTTCAAAATCCCAGCTGAGTCGTGAGCAGCTAAGCTCTCAAGAGCTACTTTAACTTATAGCCCAAGTTAAGCTAGACTAAAACAAACTTTATGGACTTGGAGGTCCTATTTGGTCCTACCTTAGGATTGTTGACTTGATGTGGGCCTACTTTAAACCTCAGAAGCATAAAAATGAAAAAGGGCACTATTTATGGTCTTCTTTCTAAACCTTGCAACAACACAACCTGCACTATTGCAAGGTGCAACAATCCTTTATCTAAAATTCTAAATTACTATTTAAACTGAATTGCAAGAGAGCTCTTTATAAGACCACGCCCTATCAGTGCTGCATTCAACAAAATAGTAGAGAGGACGCTGCCAGTGCCCAAACATGATGCCACAAAAGCCCAAAAATGTTGGCTCTGAAATAAGTGACAATTTTTCACTAACCTTACAATTATGAAATGGATATACAGGTGGGTGGGGTAGGGAGCAAAGTCTTTCAGGATTTTTTTATACATATAACTACTTAGTTAACAAAATTATACAGATAAGTGTTCAAACGATAAAACAAATCAAACAAAAAAGTCTATAAGGATTTTATTCATACAAATATTTTGTTAAATTGTAATTTAATATCCAGAGAGTTCTCCATCCGCTGTAATACACTTGTGGATTCTCTCTCTGAAACTTTTCATTGTTCTTCTGAACATATCGAATGGGATTCTTTTCAGTTCTTCATCTATTCACATTTGGATAGATGAAACCAGGAGTGTAGAGTTTGTCACGCAGAAATCACATGGGGTTAAATCAGATGAGCTAGCTGGCCACTCGATGGGACCTCGCCGCCAGGGCCGTATTATCCAGTAGGCACTGTGCCTAAGGCACACGAAAAAGTTTTTGACAATTTTTTTGTGTATGATAAAAACTGTAACAAAAATATCTTCTTGATAATATATATATATATATATATATATATATATACATACATATATATATATATACATACACATTTAACTGCAATGACCACGCAGTATATTAATGTATAGAAACGACGTAAGTATAGAGGAATGTTCTGCACACGAGGAAGAGAAATAACGAACAAATGAAAAATGAGGTCCCCGCCCGGGAATCGAACCCAGGATCTTCCGATTGCCGGTCCGATATGCTAACCACTACACACAGGGCACTTGGTTTCTGCCCTATGTAGGAGAATTACGACTTCTGACTATTGTGCCCTGTGGTGTAGTGGTTAGCATATCGGACCGGCAATCGGAAGATCCTGGGTTCGATTCCCGGGCGGGGACCTCATTTTTCATTTGCTCGTTATTTCTCTTCCTCGTGTGCAGAACATTCCTCTATACTTACGTCGTTTTCACATTAATATACTGCGTGGTCATTGCAGTTAAATGTACATATTCACGATTTGCGAGGGTGCCCTCTCAAGGCATTGGTTTCTGCCCTATGTAGGAGAATTACGACTTCTGACTATTGTGCCCTGTGGTGTAGTGGTTAGCATATCGGACCGGCAATCGGAAGATCCTGGGTTCGATTCCCGGGCGGGGACCTCATTTTTCATTTGTTCGTTATTTCTCTTCCTCGTGTGCAGAACATTCCTCTATACTTACGTCGTTTCTATACATATATATATATATATTCAAGGGGTCGCGCGTCTTACGGTACCTAAGCGCCACCACAGGCGAAAAAGTGTTTTTTATGGATATCACTATTTTCACCCTTCCTCTATCGCGTGGTTTGGGTTATAAATTATAATGACCTTACGACATTAGAAGTATGGTTGAAAACCTTATGAAGCGAACTACTTTTTTCACCTCATTCTGTGCCAGAAATCGCACCCAAAGTTCGGCATAATAAGAAAATAAAAAAATAAAAAAAAATATATATATGAAATATAAAAATCTATTCCAAAAATTCATCAACATCTTCATTAGCATACTTAGAACTCTAATTTAGCCAAAAATGAACGTTCTAGCTCAATTAATAACATATACTATTGCCAGAATATTGCTGAACTTTGGAGGCGATTTGTGGCGAATTTTAATTTTGGCGCTTAGGTACCGTAAGACGCGGGACCCCTCAATTATATATATATATTTATATATATCAGTGGCGTGCGGTGATTTTTCGTCAAGGGGAAGCAATTCAAGCAAAAACAACAAAGATTATATAAAATAAAAATAAAATTTTAAAATACTCGTATATAATAAAAAAAACACATATAATCATCTACTTACTTTACTTATAGGTTAATTCTATTCTTCTTTCTTTTTTATTAAATATATCGATTATTTCTTCGTAAAAGGCATCGGTTTTCATATCCTTAAGAAGCTTTTTCTCAATTGAGATTAAAGCTAAACTTGCAAGCCTTTCTTCCCCTTGCGCATTTCTAGTGTAGTTATGTATTCGCTTTAAATGAGAGAATGAACGCTCAACTGAGGCACTGGTGGCTGGAAGAGTCAACGTTAACTCACACAGTTTTGTAAGTTGTTGCAGAGCTCCATCTAACTCGGCATTTTTCAAATAATAAAGTAATTCATGTACTGGTTTTCCTTTAACATCACTGTCAGTGTATAAAACCAAAAGTTCACTTTTCAAGCGATGAATGTCAAAGAAATCTCCATAACTATCCTGTAATGATTTGAGCACCAATTCAGGAAATCTTCTTTTATTTTCTTCTTGTTTCGTAGGGTCTAGAAGTTCGAGGAATCCTATATTCTTCAAGTTTTGGAATCTAATTTCAATTTCACCGCAAAGTGCATCCAAAATTTCATAAAATAATTTTCTGTACATAGTTTTAATATCCTCTGTCGAATCATTTCTTCTTCTCTTTCTAGGGGGACTTAATCCATCGACTGCCGACCAAAATTCATCAAAATTTTCACTTTTTTTTCAGGATAGTCATCATTTCATTTATTTTATTTATACAGAAGGATATGTCAAATAGTTTGTTCTGTAGAACATCAAACATGATTTTTGTGTATGAAAAAATATTTGCAAATATATTCAACAATAAATTGAATTTCAAATCTTCCGAGATTTTTTACCTGTGCCCAAGTGCTGTTATTAATTTCCGTATCCCAGTTGCTAAAGTTATCAACAATATCTTGAAACAGGTCAGCGAGTCCTTCCTCGTATTCCAAAACAGTTTCAACAAGGCAACTGTTATAATTCCAACGAGTGGGTGCCACGTATAAGTTGCCAGATATTTCAAGAAAATTAACTATAAGATCTGGACAGCGAAATCTAAATTGTTTCCTTTTTGACATAGGGAAGGATAAAATAACGATAAATATATATTCTTTTTCGCTTAACATGGCCATGGAATTTTTTAGTAGAAAAACTATATATGAAACTTGTTGTATTCAATAAATACTACATTATTAAACATTAAATGAGTTTTTAGAATGGAAAGAAACAATTTGTAACAGAAAAAAAAAGCGAAAGTCATTGGGAAAAAGGATGCATTTCGTCAATTGTTGTCCAACTCGAGATTTTTTGCGTCGGCTTTCTTAAAGGTTCTTGCACGAACGGCAACCAATGTATATACTATGTATCCACCTGATTACCAATCAAATGCTATAAATAGTATAATAAAATGATTTTGTACAAATTATTAACACATATTGAACTGTTTAAACTTTAAAGTATAATACAGCATTTTCTTCTTTCTTTGAATAGGGAAGCATTGCTTCCCTTGCTTCCATGGACCGCACGCCACTGATATATATATATATATATATATATATATATATATATATATAGAGAGAGAGAGAGAGAGAGAGAGAGAGAGAGAGAGAGAGAGAGACCAGTGATGTAGTCGAGACCACCAAGTCCGAGACTGAGACCGAGACCTGATCCATCGAGACCGAGATCGAGATCTACCTTCCGAGATCGAGACCCTTAAAATTCGAGACCGAGACCAAGCTCATGCCCTTTCAATTTGCTTTACACTACTATGGAAATTAATAACTACTAATAACTACTTTCTCAGATGTAGTGTGTTGAATGCAAAAAGTGTAGCCTATAAATTAACAAATGAATATATATATATATACATACTTTTTATTTATTTACTTCTTTTATATCTGTTACAGAAGGTTTAATGAACGTATCTACTACCCAGTTTGACTTGTGCATTTATTTAAAGCATGATAGGTGCTCATTACATTTAAGGAACATCAGCATGCTCAGAAGATCTGCTGAAGTTCGACTTCTGTGGGGCCTCATTATTATGCCTCCATGGCTAAATACACGCTCAATTAGAGCACTAGAGGCAGCGTTGCCGGACGATTGTTCGAAAAACAGTTGTTCGAACACAATTGTTCGAAAAACAGTTGTTCGAACACAATTGTTCGAACACCATAGTTCGAAAAACAGTTGTTCGAACACCATAGTTCGAAAACAATTGTTCGAAAAACAGTTGTTCGAACACAATTGTTCGAACACCATAGTTCGAAAAACAGTTGTTCGAACACAATTGTTCGAACACCATAGTTCGAAAAACAGTTGTTCGAACACCATAGTTCGAAAAACAGTTGTTCGAACACCATAGTTCGAAAAACAGTTGTTCGAACACCATAGTTCGAAAAACATGCGAAAAATGCTCTGTATGAATTGGTCCACAATTAACCCACCCCTTATATCTCCAGTCTAACTATAGAGTAGATCAAGTCTAGCCTAGAGGGGTCAGCCTAGAGATTCCGGAAATGGTCCAGAGCGGGCAGATAAATTGAGGTCCACAGTAGGATTCCTCACAAGATTAGGTTAGGGCAATCTACCTTCACCTTTGTTAAGCTATGAGTTGATGCTGGGTCTTAGGTCACAATGTAGGCCTAACTTGTTTGGCCCAGCTTAATTTAATGTTCTTAACTGTTTGGTGTTAAAACTCATATTAGTCACTTACTTTTAGTTATTACAGTCTCTCCCTTCTCCGGTTGTCTCATTCGAGAGCGTACTTTGCTGGTACGTCCTCTCGCCCCGTTCTTCGTTTTCGTTCTCCCTTTGTTCTCCTCTTCGCGGGGCTTCTTGTACCAGCGTTGTCTTGGTTTATTCCTCGGTTGGTTGAGCGGTAATGTATCACCATTACCGAGCACGCTCCTCCCACACAGTATATAAATACTAGTATGGAGAATAACTCTGGTGAGCAACCAATTGGTTTCATCCACCCAGTTATTGACATAAAAGGAATTTATTAATTGTTAGATTAACTACCTACCTACTCAGTGAACCATTTTCGTTACCTCCCAACTACCCACTCATAAGTTTTCCATATACTGGGGGCCCCGGGAGATAAAAATTTGGTGTCATTGTCACCAATTTTTGTCTGAGTGTAGACTAGCTAACTATTTAACTGTAAATGCCTGTTAATCTGATTAACAGTGCCTATCCTCACCTTCTCATGGAGAAGGTGTAGCATTTAATTAGAAGAGAAAATATACATCCATAGGATGAAACTGTCTATGGTCTTTACCATAAGAAAAGAAAAAATGAAAGTTAGAAGATAAAATTACAATTCCCCAGCATCTATTTTTTGTTGTAAAAATAGTCGCGCCTTTAATGCTGTTTGTCGCTGAGGTCTTGTGTCTGTCAATGTTGTAGTAGGATGCGTTACCACTCCTACTGTCAAAGGAATAGTTACTGGAAGTTCAGTGTCTCCAGTTGTTACTGTCAGTGGAGAAGGTTCTCCAAAGTCCATTGTTTTGGGTCCAGACTCTAAAGGGTACAAAAGAGAAATGTCTCTTGTTGTGTCACCCGTTGAAGTCCTTAATTTGACCACTCTTGTTACCCCGTCTGCCCCTGGTCTGAGTTCTGAAACTCTAGCCAGAGGCCAGTATTGTCTTGGAGTACTGTCATGTATGAGAACAAGGTCCCCTACTTTAATTGTGTCAGACCAATCCTTCTTAGTCATTTGTTTATGTCTCTCCCTTAGACCCATCAAGTACTCAGTTTTCCACTGTTTAATGAAATGAGCTTTAACTCTAGTTAAATGTTGTAACTTAGTCTGGAGCTCATCATGTCGTTGAGTCCAGTTTGGGTCTTCTGAAGAGTCTATATTGTAGTCCGGCAGAAGACTAACTTGTTCTCCCCGAATCAAATGATTTGGAGTTAATGGTTCTGGGTCATTAATGTTGTCACTCACATAAGTGAGTGGTCTATTGTTAATGATGTTCTCAATCTCAGCCAGGAGAGTGAGTAACCCAAATAAGTGTATCTGTTTTTTGCCAATTGCTTTCTTCAAGCAATTCTTTACTGTTTGTATATTCCTCTCCCAGATAGAACCATACCAAGGAGAGGCAACCGGAATATATTTCCACTTTATGTTTGTATTTTTTATATATAATTGTGTGATTTCATTGCTTAACAAGTCGTGGATGACTTGTTCACCAGCTTTGAAATATGTAGCATTGTCAGTCCAAACTGTCTTTGGTACTGAATGTCGTGCACAGAATCTCTTAAAGACAGCAACAAAAGATTCTGCTGTAAGGTCCTCCACAACATCCAAATAAACAGCTCGTGAGGCAGCACATGTAAACAGTACAATGTACATTTTTTGTTCAGTGTCACCCACCCCTACAGTCAATGCTCCTGTATAGTCAATGCCTACAGTCTCAAAGGGTCTGTTGAGAGTAACTCTCTCCTCTGGCAAAGCAGGAGGATTTGGTTTCCTATAGGGCCTAGCATGAATACGCCTACATGTGACACACTCACTCAGGACTGTTTTAACAGTGATCCTTCCCTTGGGTATCCAATAAGTTTTTCTTAATGTAGTTAGTGTCGGTGGTACCCCCATATGATATACATCATTGTGTGTTTTTCTGATTATTAATGTTGTCAAATAGCTAAATCTAGGTAAAAGGATTGGATTTTTGCTTTTGTATGACAGTTTTGATTTGTCTAATCTCCCTTTACACCTTAGAAGGCCTTCCTCATCTCTGAACAAGTTTAGATCCACAACTACTGATGGTACAGGTTCTTTTGTTTGTTTCCCATTAGTTAAGAATTCTAACTCTTTATTGTACTCTTTTTGTTGGGCTTGGCCTATCCAGTATTGGGTTGCAACTTCTGTATAATTATGATTATTTTTATTTAGCTGTTTGTTAATTGTAGCTAAACAGTTGTGAGCAAACCTCAAACAGTAGGCTGTCACCCTGACAAGTTTGTTGAAATCAGAATACTTTTCATAATTAGTGATTGGTTCAACCTTTTCATTTGAAAAGATTAAATTTAATGTCAAGTTAACTTGTTCCACAGGCCATTGGTCTGTATTACAGAGCCACTTAGGTCCCATAAACCAAGTTTTGTTTGACTTCAACAACTTGTAGGATAAACCTCTGGTCAGAAAGTCTGCTGGATTCTGTTTAGTTGGAACATAGTGAAAGTTTACTTGTAGGCTTTCATTAGCATCAGCTATTTCTTTTAGCCTATTTCTTACAAAGATATTCTTACTATTAATGCTATCATTCCGTATCCATGCAAGACAAATCTGACTGTCAAGCCAGACGTGGATATTAGTTATGAACACATCGTAGTAAGCATCCTTAAGCAATGAAATGGTTTTAATGGCTAATGTAGCAGCCAATAGTTCCAATTGAGGTATGGTTCGGGTAGGTTTGAGAGGTGCAACTTTCCCTTTTGCATAAATTAGATGACTTTCTGTAGGGCTTACAAGATACGCACAGCACCCATAAGCTTGTGTGCTTGCATCAGCAAACACATGAAGCCTCTGGGGCTTATCCCTAAACCCACAGCACCTTTGAATTTTAATGTTCTGCACTTTTGTTAAATCAGTAGCTAACTTCTTCCAAGATTTTTGATTTTCATTTGTTATTGGATCATCCCACCCAACATTTGTCCTCCAAATTTCTTGGAGGAGAATCTTTGATTTTATTGTTGAAGGCAGGAATAGACCCATAGGATCAAAAATTTTGGAAGCCTCTGATAATATTTGTCTTTTAGTATTTGCTTCCTCATCAAGTTTAAAACCTTTAGTACAGATTGAATCATGACTGTTAGAAGTTGCATCCAAATACCAGTTCATACCTAAAGTTTTAACTCTGTCTGATGGCTCAGTAAGACCATTATTATCCTTTAAAATCCTTTTGTTTAAATCCTCATCATTTGAAATCCACTCTCTAAGTTCAAAGTTACCTTGTTGCATAATGTTTTGAGAGTGTTCATAGACTTCAGATAATTCAGATTTTGTTGTCGTTGAGCCTATTAGATTGTCTACGTAAAAATGTTCCTTAAGGAAGTTCAATGTTAGAGAGTTATTAAACTGGTTTAAATGATGTCTAATTGTCAATGCTAATAGGCTAGGTGAGCAATTGGCTCCAAACAACACAACATTAAATCTATAGGTTATGAACCCTTTATTCAAATCAAATGGATCCTTGAACCATAAGAACCTAAGTTGGTTCTTATCATATTCATTTTTAAGATTTATTCTCAAAAATGCCTTTGAAATGTCACTTTGTACAGCATATTTGTCTAACCTGAACCTCAGTAAGATCTTCACAAGGTCAGAAATGAGATTAGGACCCTCAATCAAGCAATCATTCAAACTGTGTTTATCACTGTCTTTGAGGCTACAATTATATACTACTCTGAGTTTTGTTGTTGGGGCATCTTGTCGATAAACCCCCCTGTGGGTTAAATAATGACAACCATCTTTTTTAAAAGGGTTATCTGTTACTTCTTCAATGAAGCCTTTCTGTAGCTGTTCTTTGAAGACATCATTATATATTTTACATTATTTTCTTGTTTGAGTTTTTTCATTACTTTATATAATGTCCTTTAGCTACTTTGAGATTATCTCTTAAAGTTGGACAATTTATTTTCCAAGGTAACTCAATAAAATACTATTGTCTTTACACTGAATGGTGTCTTCAAATCTTTCTACCATTAACTGATCTTCTGAAGTTTGATGTGTGTCATGTATACCCACAGATTCTAGCAACCATAAAGTTTGAATTGCCTCATCCAAAGTTTCATTTGATAATGATGAATTAATGTTCTCAGTTGAGATAATATTATTCAAAGTGTTGCTATTCTTACAGGTGTTATGTAGGACTGAGTTGAGGCACATAGTATTTGTTGGTCATGCACTGTTTTGGTTTAGGTCTAGGTTGTATTCTGATAGGTCACCCAAAAGGGCTATCCCTGATGGAGTCTGAATAGCTATACCATTACCTATCTCTACTATGCCCTTATGAATAAGATTAATATAATCTGCCCCTATTAGCATTTTCAATGTTAGCTACTGTGTTGTTAGTGATATGTCTATCAGCTATTTTGTAGTGTTTTTTCAAATGATTTATGGTTTGTTCTAGTTTGGGTATAACCAGTTTGTTTTGTCCTACTTTAGAAATAATAACTGCTTCAATTTTCTTGAATTTACTTTCTAAATGTAGTTCCAGGTCAATTGTCTTATAGCTATTTTTGTCCGAGTTATCCTTAACAAAGGACGCAATATTGAGGTTTTGTTCATTCGGTTTGGTGTCAAACCCAATTTATTAACTACCTTTTTTGAAACAAATGTTTGTTGAGAACAACAGTCTATAAGACATCTCACTGGAGTGGTACTACCCTCACTATTCACTAAGTCCAAAGTAATAGTTGGTAAAAGAATCTCAGTGTTTCTTGTTACATTGTTTGAACAAGCAGAATGTCCCATGAAAGTGGCATTTTCTTGATTACCTTTGTTTGGGGGAGGTATCTTTTGAGTTTGAGTATTATTGTTTGGACACTTTGGTGAATCACACATTGATGAGACATGTCGTAAACTTTTACAAAACTTACACTTGAATCTTAACCTAGATTTACAGTCTTTCTTATAATGTCCCTGGCCAGTACACTTTTTACACAGGTTCAACTGTTCACATCTTTTAGCCCTTTGGTTAAAATCTGAATATTTGTCACACCCAGTACTACTGTGTTCATTACTTGCACAAAATTTGCAATGTGGTGTGTAAGTTGAGGCAGCAGTTACATTAAGTTCTGTAATGTAGGTGTTCGTGTATTATAGTTGGTCACATTTGATTCTCCAGTATCAAGTTTTGTCTGTTTAGCTGTAGCTAGTTGGTCTCTGGGAACAGTCTTTGGTTTATCCATAGTCTGGGTCTTATGTGTTGGAAAATCTCTCAAGTTGTAATTAATTAGGATATTGGGGAAGTTTTCTCTTATTTGTTCTAAATTAGGTAATTTTCTCCCGTCTTTAGAATTAAATTATCTTTAACCCTCGAAGGAAGGCACCTAAGTACTATGCTTTGTATAAGCCAAGATGAAGTTTTAATATCTATCTCATTGCTAACCAGTTGTCCTATAATAGCTTCTAATTTTGTATAAAAAATTTCCATATCTCTATGGTTATCTTTTATGGGTGCAAATTCAAAAATTTGTTGAGATAATTCATATACAATCATATCTTTATTATGTAATTATTTTAAAAGATCAATAGCTACTTCATATGAATCCCCTACGGCTGGTAAATAGGCTATTAGGTATAGGCTGGGCCTTTAAGGGAACTAGTTAAGTAACTAAATTTTCAACAGTTGAAATATAAGGTTTATTACCTATTAAATTCTCAATTTGTCAATGAAAGATGGGAATTGTACCGTGTCCCCTTCAAATGTTGGTACTAGCAAAATGGGTAACTGAGCCCTCAATTCTTGTGACTCAGGATTTTGCATGCCACTTAAATTTTGTTGAAGGTTAGCCCTACTTTGATTAAAATCAGAATTAGGTTTTTTTGGTGTTAAGTCAGTCAACCGAGACCGTAGTTCCTTATTTGCTGTTCAATTGAGCTTACCTGATCATCATCATCAGCGTAAAGGTCTATCAATTGTTCTTCAGCCATTTCGGATTCAACTAACTCTGAAATACTCTCATTAATGGCTATTATTTCCTTCTTTTTAATTTCTAATTTAATAATTACACACTCTATATTTTTCTTACCTGGTTGTGTAATATTGTTAAAAGTGTTCACAGCCTTTGTAACAGCTCCCAACTTTGCCCCCCTTTTCTTTTTTAACTTTTTCAATTCCTCACTGTCCATGTCTAAGTCAAAATTGTTTAACTGGGGATCGTAATGAAATAGAGGACAAGAAGAAATTACCAGGAAGAGAGAGAACAGACAAAACAGTCAAGTTTAAATTTGGTTTAATCCCCCCCAAGTACTTGTGTGTCACTCAGGTCTAAGCTTATAAGAGAATGAGACTCCTTAAATGTAAATGTTTCTAGTTAGGCCCTAGGTTGTAGACCTAATTAGGCTTGCTCAGGTTAGGCTTAGGCTAGACCATTTAGCCTAATTCTGCAATTTTTGTTAAGTAAGGTTAAGGTTTGTAAATTCCCCACACACGGACCACCAATGCGAAAAATGCTCTGTATGAATTGGTCCACAATTACCCACCCCTTATATCTCCAGTCTAACTATAGAGTAGATCAAGTCTAGCCTAGAGGGGTCAGCCTAGAGATTCCGGAAATGGTCCAGAGCGGGCAGATAAATTGAGGTCCACAGTAGGATTCCTCACAAGATTAGGTTAGGGCAATCTACCTTCACCTTTGTTAAGCTATGAGTTGATGCTGGGTCTTAGGTCACAATGTAGGCCTAACTTGTTTGGCCCAGCTTAATTTAATGTTCTTAACTGTTTTGGTGTTAAAACTCATATTAGTCACTTACTTTTAGTTATTACAGTCTCTCCTTCTCCGGTTGTCTCATTCGAGAGCGTACTTTGCTGGTACGTCCTCTCGCCCCGTTCTTCGTTTTCGTTCTCCCTTTGTTCTCCTCTTCGCGGGGCTTCTTGTACCAGCGTTGTCTTGGTTTATTCCTCGGTTGGTTGAGCGGTAATGTATCACATTACCGAGCACGCTCCTCCCACACAGTATATAAATACTAGTATGGAGAATAACTCTGGTGAGCAACCAATTGGTTTCATCCACCCAGTTATTGACATAAAAGGAATTTATTAATTGTTAGATTAACTACCTACCTACTCAGTGAACCATTTTCGTTACCTCCCAACTACCCACTCATAAGTTTTCCATAAACAGTTGTTCGAACACCATAGTTCGAAAAACAGTTGTTCGAACACCATAGTTCGAAAAATAGTTGTTCGAACACCATAGTTCGAAAAACAGTTGTTCGAACACCATAGTTCGAAAAACAGTTGTTCGAACACCATAGTTCGAAAAACAGTTGTTCGAACACCATAGTTCGAAAAACAGTTGTTCGAACACCATAGTTCGAACACCATAGTTCGAAAAACAGTTGTTCGAAGCAACAATTATTCGAAGTTATAATTGTTCGAAAAACAAAAAGTATTAAAAAAACATTAAAAGTTAAAAATCTTTATTCATACGTTATTCAAAGTTAAAAATCTTTATTAATAAAACAGGATAGAAGCATATGAAAGTCAAGGTAAACTATAGTTGCACTACGTGCGGGTAGTAAAACATATCCAAGTAGAGGTCCGGAATATTTTTTGTAGTTCGAAGGCTGTTATTAGCTGTTATTAGCTAGGTTAATTGAATGGTTAGGTTAGGTTGGTTAGGTTTGGTTAGGTTAGGTTAGGTTGAGTCGTGATATTTTCGTTAAAGCTTAACCTAACCTAACTTATTATACGTCTTCGTATTTGCGTCTTGGCAACTAAGATTTTATTTAGTTGGTTGTTCATTCGAACAATTATAACTTCGAATAATTGTTGCTTCGAACAACTGTTTTTCGAACTATGGTTTTCGAACAATTGTGTTCGAACAATTGTATTCGAACAATCGTCCGTAATTCAGAGGCAGGCACTGTTAAAACAGTCATGGCAATATTGGCCAGTGATGGGAATTTATCCCTTTTGTGGTGCCAAAACTTTATTGGAGAAGAGTTGTCTAAAATATGAGATTCATCGATCTCTACGAGGTACCGCCGCAACTGTTCCCTGCGGTTCAAAATCTTCCCAGTTTCAACGTTCTTCTGCTTGGACCGATAGCTTTGATATTTTGCCATTAGTCTCGGAACTTTGGTTTGACTCTGTTTTATTTCGTCATCGCTGCTGTGAGAATGAGCGCTGTCTCTCTGTATCTGCTCATTTTCCGTGCTTGAGTTTCCTGTATAGCATACTTATATATGTAATATATATAATTCTCTATTTAGTGTTTCCATTTTCAATAAAATTAATCTGACGGGGGCGGGGTGGGAATTTTTTGTAGCGCTAACCTAAAAAAATCCAGACCCCCCCCCCCCCCCCCCCCCCGCAAGACAAACGTGGCAACTCAAAACAGGGTGACTGATTAGTAAATACCTAGAGTACCTTACTTTTACAAACTTTCATAAACATTCTGAATTGTGTCTGTTCAACCAAGACACCATCATGAATATGCCAATAACATGTATTTTTCATTACGGTCTCGAGAGGTCTCGAAAGGTCTCGGGGAGAAAAACCGAGACCGAGATCTGCAAATTGGGTCTCGAGACCGAGACCGATCTCGAGACCTACATCACTGATAGGTACATCTTTTTCAGTTCTGTATCAATTCTGGCAAATTTTTGGTGCTCCAGCATCATGGACAGTGCTTTGATGTGACCCTTTGACTGTTCATGAGCAGTAATCCTGGTGTTTGCATTCTTCCAATCATCAAAGCCAGCTTGAAATTGATTAAAACACTTGCTGCTGCCAAATAGTTTGCACACAGCAATACACTTGACCAGTTGAAGGTGAGTAAATGCGCCATCATCTGCTTCCAAAGGGACATTGGCCTGTTCTTCATTTGATCTACCCTCTATGTGAGAATAAGATTCTGTTTCAAGAACAACATTTTCACAAGGTTCACTATTATCCTGATCCAACTGTATCATTAATGGTGATGAATCCATTGGAGTTTTTGCACTATCACTTTTCACATCCTTGTTTATGAACTTCAGAATAGATCCCTTGATCCCCTTCAATGCTTCATCCTTCTTTTCTCGTTTAATCCTCTTCTCATGTCCTGACTCATGCTTTCTTTTATATCCATCTGACATATTGGAAGACTTGGGGAGGGTTGGATCACCTAAAATGAGAAAAAAAAACCAAAATTGTATAAAGTAAATGATTTGAAATTAATTAATATTATAATAAAAATTATTCAAGATAATTTTGATCACCCATCTACCCATAGAAATCGATACACCCACAAAAATACATCCATCAAAGGGCCTACGAAACAGAAGTAAGTGCGTAGGGACTACGAGGACCTCAATCCGGCCCTGTTCGCCGCCCAAGCCATCTTCCTTCAAGGTTGATATCCAGAATCTCACGGACAGCTGCAGTAATGTGGCAGCACTCTACCATGTTGATAATGACAATTCCTGCCAACGACATTAGTAAACTGTGGCAAATTTTCTCTCTCAATGCCTGGCAATAGCGTTTTCCTTCCATCGTATCTCTCGATATGTCAAAGGAAACGAGTCCTAAATAACCAATGCAAGCCCAAACTATTAGTGTAGCCGTTTTAACGGGTTTACCCAATCGTATTTTTGGAATTTTTTTTTCGCCCAGTAGTGAACGTTGTTTATTTCCTTTATTCGTTAAACCAGAGACATGTTCATCTGAAAATTTGATCTTTCGAAGGAAATCTGGATCACTGTTGAACTTTTGTCTCATTGTTTCAGCAAATTGCAGCTGTCTACCAGAATCATCGTCGTATATGAACTGAGAGAAAATGGTTTGTAATCGTGGTAGCCCTGTGATTTCAATAGTTTTGCTACTGAAAATTTGGAAATATCCAATTACTCTGCGACTTTTATCGATGAAGTTGTTGGATCGACTTGAAAACTAGTCAGAACATTTCCTTTGTTGTTGTCTCCTGTCGCTGTTACTGGCCTTCCGCTTGGACGACCTTTTGCCAGGCTCCCTATTTCCAAAAGTTTGAGCTTTCAGTATCGAAGTGTGGTTGCATTTGGTGGTGGTTTATTATATTTTCCTGAGATAAACACAAACTTTCTTCACTGTTATTATAAGAAATAGCCCATGATAAGAGATACACTTTTTCTTCATTGATGTATTCCATACTTACCGACGTGGCGCTGACTGGGGCTAGGGTCTAGGACTTTCCTGTTCTAGCCTGGGGTCACTTCTGGCCTTGTATAGTTGCTTTGAAAAGTAACTCATACACTGCAGTAATATCATTGGAATTTATTTATTATAAACAAATTATTTGTATGAATAAAATCCTTAGACTTTTCTCCCACCCTATATATATCTTAACTTAATATATTTCTGCCCGGAATCGTACAAAATCTGTTCTTTGACTCGCCAAAAATTCCTTCATCAGACGAAAATGTGAAAACCAATCGAATTCTAATTCTTCTCGCTTTTTCTGGCATCAAACGAACAACTTCTCCAACAATTTTATTTCCTCTTCTTTCCCATTCCGACAGCTCAGTTGCTGTTCTCCTGACAAAGCTGAACTCTTCGCTCAAACTTTCGCTTCCAACTCAACTATGGCTGATTTTGATGCTGTTCCTCCATCTCCTCCTCCCTCTGATTTTATTATGTCTGAAATTAGAATCTCTTCCAAATATGTTTTTCTGCTCCATCTGGGCTCAATTCTGGGAAGGCATACGGTCCTGATGGTGTTCCTCCTGTTGTTTTTAAGAACTGTGCTTCAGTGGTGACACCCTGCCTAGGCAAACTCTTCCGTCTTTGTCTCTCATCTGGTACTTTTCCTTCCTGCTGGAAGTTCGCTTTCATTCAGCCTGTCCCAAAGAAAGGTGACCGCTCTCAACCCTCCAACTATATAGTCCAATTGCTTTGATTTCTTGCTTTTTTTAAAGTTTTTAGATCTTTCTTTAATAGGAAGATTCTTAAACACCTCTCTTCTCACAATCTTCTTTCAAATCGTCAATATGGGTTCCACAAAGGACGCTCAACTGGCGATCTTCTTGTATATCTCTCTGACTCTTCGTCATCCTCCTCTAGGGATTACGGTGAAACTTTTGCTATTGCGCTAGATATATCAAAAGCTTTTGATAGAATTTAGTGAAAATATCTCATTTCCAAACTGCCCTCTTTCAGTTTCTATCCTTCCTTCTATATGCGCCTTCATCTCTAATTTCCTTTCTGGCTGATCTATAGCTGCGGTTGTAGATGGCCACTGTTCTTCTAAAGGATATCAACAGTGGTGGTGTTCCTCAGGGTTCTGTCCTGTCACCTACTCTTTCCCTTTTATTTATTAATTATCTTTTAATTCACTCCTATGCCGATGATTCCACTCTTCACTTTTCCACTCACTTCACAAAGCGTCCCTCTCAACAGTCACCCCATGCTTCGCGTGGGACGGCTATGGAGCATCTGACCTCTGATTTTTCTGTTATCTCTGATTGGGGCAGAGAAAACCTCAAGGTTTTCTCCGCATCATCATCATCATGTCAATGAAAGAAAAATTAAAAAGGGAGGAAAACAGGATTAGAAGGCAAAACTGTGAACTGAAATTATTTTACAAATTAACGTTATTTGACCACTTGCATGGTTCTATATACCTGTACAGTTGTCTTGTCTTGTATACATCTGATTTTAAATACATAAAACTGAAAAGTAATTGACATAATAGCATCATTATAATTTATACTACTGTATTTTTCTCATACTTCATGAAAAATTTGAGTTTTGTTGCATAGCTTGCATTATCGCCTTTACTTTTCCAATCATTTTAAATAATCTTCCTTATTTTTTATTTCAGATTTTTCTTTTATGACTTTTAGTTGGAAAACAAAATGTCTCAAAAAATTAACTTACAAAAACGACATATATATATATATATATATATATATATATATATTAGTGATGTAGCGGATGTCATTTTTTTCACATCCGCGGATGCGGATGCGGATGAGGATGTTTGATTTCAACATCCGCGGATGCGGATGTCTACATTTTCGTTATTTTTTAGGATATATTCGAGATTTGTTGTGTTTAACGTATATAATAAGTTATTATAGAGAGAGCTGTAGCTATAATGTAGTATAATTGATTAATTGTACAATAATTGCTGTACTTTTCTCTGAACATATAAAATAATATCAAGCATCTAACTAATATAGAAATCAATTAGTGAATTCGTCTGCAAATAAATTCGTTATATTTTGTTGAGTTTCAGCCACAATTAGAAACCATAATTGTGTTACCAGGATGCGGGACGTGAACCCAACTCAAATGCACCCCACCGACCTCTTTCCCCAACCTCCTCCACCCTTATAGAAAGAGATCTTTAATTAGCTTGATAACTATTTATATTAAGTTTAAAGTTTTATTAGGCATATTTATAAATGAGTAATTAAAATAAAGTAAACTAAGATGTTCATCGTTTAATGTTCAAACTTAATTATAGGAAGGTTATGCTTAAGGAACATTAATTTTTCTGCCTTTTCTGCTGCCAGTCTGTTTCTCTTTTCATCATATACTGGTCAAAAAAAGAAACGCAATTTTTGAGATTTATTAATAAACATGAGGACTCAGTATATAGTAAATGATTCTTTAACATAACAAACAGTCAATAACGCTTATGGCCACCCCTAGCCACAATGCAGGCTTGGAGTCTGGCCCTCATCGACCTCAACAGTCTCTGCAGGAAAGCAACAGGGATGGCCCTCCACTCTTCAATAATTGCATTGGTCAGTTCCCTGATGTTCTGCGGCTGATGCTGACGTCTGCGAACTCGCCGTTCAAGTTCATCCCATGCGTGCTCTATCGGTGACATGTCTGGGCTGAAGGCTGGCCATGGTAAGGTCTGCACCTGTTGTCCCTGCAGGTACGCCTGCACTATCCTGGCTGCATGAGGTCTGGCATTGTCCTGTTGCAGGAGCACCAATTCTGGATGTTGCCTCATGAATGGAAGAACATGTGGGTGAAGAATCTCATCCCTGTAGCGCTGGTCAGTCAGAGCTGATAGGCCCACGATAGGTCACGGTGCTGATAGGCCCATTGCAGGCGTCGCGTCGTTGCCTTCTTGCATCAGTGAGAAAAGGACCTCTGTAAGGCCTGCGGGATCGGAGTCCTGCATTACGGAGTCGGTTTCTGACGGTCTGGTCACTAATTCTGTTGTTGTGGATACCAGGTGTCTCTCTGGCTGTCTGACGAGCATTCCGCTGCCGATGACGCAGGTGCTGCAGTACAATGTGGCGATCCTGGCGTTGGGTCGTCACACGAGGTTGCCCACGTCTTGGCAGGTCCTGAACAATTCCTGTGGCATTGTACCCTCTAACAAGCCTAGAGATTGTGCTGGGATACACATGCATTCGTTGTGCAACTTGGACAGCAGACATGCCTGCATCCAACATGCCCAAGGCACGACCTCTGTTGACCTCTGAGAGTCGTGGCATGCCTCAATCGCGGGAAAAAGTTTGGTTTTCTCAACGGGCAGTGTGTATTCTGTGAAGTCAAAGAAAAAATGCATGCCTTCATAAAGAATACATTCAATTTAATCTCTGTTTATTGTTTGTAACAAAATGGCGTCTTAGCCGGGATTAGTCAGGTTTAAAAACATGCACTAAGTGGCTTCAAAAGATTTGAACAAACATTTAACCATAATCTTGAAACTGTGATAATACCACTAACAACTTAAATTTTACACCATATGCAAGCTAATTGCGTTTCTTTTTTTGACCAGTATATATTAATCCAGCACTGCTAAATAATCTCTCGCTTGGTACGTTTGTTGGAGGACAGGCTAAATGTTTCCTTGCAAGTTTACTCAAGTATGGATAGATATTCTGCGTATTTTTCCACCAACTAATAGGATTGTCACATGCAGCCAGGCGTTTTTCTTGGTGATAGCTCTCGATCATTTTTACTACATCTTTTGACATCGCGTAGGTCTCGTCATTGCTGCTTGACTCAAGAAACTGAGAGACAGATTCTGTGATAGATTTGCTTGTTGAAGGTGTTGGTTCTGTCACTGAAACTTTTATTCTTTTGGTGGGTGGCGAAGCGACAGATTCAAGAGATTGAAGCTCTTCAACTGCTTTGCCAAGTGATGATTTAACTCGTTCTAATGTACTAGGTGAAAATAACTTAGCTTTGTAACGTGGATCTAAGTAGGTTGCAAGAGAGTAACTTCATACAAGAACAGCCTCTCGTCTTGTCGCTTGCATCACTTTTGCGCACAAAGAACTAGTTCTATTAATATAGTAGAATTTGATAATTTCCGCTTATTAATGACGTTTTATCTCAACGGTCCACATCCGCACGACATCCGCAGTCCAAAGTGCGGATGCGGACGCGGATGCGGATGCGAGAAAATGTGCGGATGTTCCGCGGATGCGGATGTGACCTACATCACTAATATATATATATATTCTGTATTGGGCCCCTTGCTTTTTCTTATATATATTAACGATTTAGATGTCGGCCTAGTCAGTACAGTTTCAAAGTTTGCGGATGACACGAAGTTGGGTGGTAGGGCAATTAATGAAGATAGAGGTAAAATCCAGGAAGATCTGAACAAAATCGGTGATTGGTCACTCACATGGCAAATGAGATTTAACGTCGATCAGTGCAAAATTTTAAATATAGGTTCGCGTAACGCAGTGCATTTTTTAGTGGATTTTAACTGGGTGGGAACAATTTATAATGTGTTTACCCAGGCACTCATGGAACCACCTAAAATAAAAAAATTGGATGTATGTATGTATGTATGTACAATCAAAAATTGTATGTAACAGTAAATTTATTCAAGGACAGTAGTTTCTTGATAAACAAGATAATAAGAAAGGTCATAGTAGTTGCACTTTCTTCAAATACCATTACAAATTTCCTCTTAATCTATTGAATTTCTTCATGAACTCTCGGTTTTGGTAGACGTCCCAATTTGGTGTCCCCTGACGACGTTCCTTTGCAGCAAGAAACTTCATTACAGCTGGTCGAGGATCGTAGTGTGCCGTCCCCACACCGTTCAGCGCCAACATCATTCTTGCATTGCGAGTTTCCTCGCTCATTGACGTCTGATAATCCGAGACGATCATACTGTGGTGACTGACGATTCTCTCCGTCTGCAGTGAATGCGGACTTAGGCACGCAATCGATGCGAGAACTCGCTGGACGATTCCCGTGGTGCGTGGAAGCAATTGGCGCAATCGTGTCGACAGTCGACAGCCTTCATCTGAAGTTCTTGGGAGAATATCGGCATCTTGTATATCATCCCATTGATTTGCCGCATCTTCCACAAACTCCTACAGTGTGTCATCACGGAAAACCTGACAGACAATGGTCTTGCCAGCATCGATGAAATCGTTGACAGTCTCTGCGCTGACAAATTTCTTCATGTGTTTCATCATGTCATTTTGCTCAGAGTTCATCCGATTTTCCAGATATGTGTGTGCAGATTGCAAGACTTCTGTTCGTATAGCTGATTCGTTGCGACAGTTGGTTGTCACTTGTGAATTGTGGGTTTTGCGTCGAGCTAGACAATCAGGTTCATCTGGATCTGCATCTGCTATTTCGTGTTTAGCCTCTCGACGTCCCGGATATGGACCGGTAGTCATCAGCTCCAATTGTCGCAACGCCGCTGATTGGATTGTTTTGACGTCGAACAATAAGAGATCAGTTCTCTGCATATTCTTTTGGAGACTGATACACTTCTAGGACGTCACCCATGAGGGACGTCAACCAAAGTTATCTGACATTTCATGTTCGAAGGAAACCACTTGCCTCCACTTTCTCCTTCCAATTACTTTCCGAGGAATTGACCAGATCGTGCCATCCAACCATCCATATTGTGAAGAATACTGTCGACGACCTGTAACTGATGTTGAGCGAAGTGGACTGCGTGATGTCGCGTCGCGGGAACTGCCTGGCGTGCTCCATCTTCGCTTTTAGCAGTTTGGTTATTTTGGGTGTACGAAAAAACCGCAACACTCCTTGTATGGATGACTTCCAGATCGCCAGTTCTGGGATCGACGATACTACGGATTCAATCGCCAGATCAGACCGATGAGCCGCGCACCAAAACGTCAGTATATTTAGACCTAGTTGATCACGGAGAAGTCTCCAGAGCCCAGCGCTGCGACCAGTGTTTGCCGCTTCACCGTCGGTTGTGAGTCCAACGAGTTTTGCAGTGTGACCACCAGCTGTATCGATAGCCACATTTGTCGCTTCGAGAAGACCAGAAGATCCTAGGCTTTCTAGGCAATACGAAGTGATGAATTATGTGGAGACAGAGCCATCACGATTAGCAATTCGACCACTCGCAAATTTGTGGTCCGCCATTTGTTGGTCGCAACTTCCATCGATCTGTATGCTGTATACTATCGATTCATCAAAAAATGCCTTCAGTCGCTCTTTTCCCAAGTCATAAATTGACATTAGCATCTGCCGATTCAAGAGATGAAGGCGTTATAGGTGTAAACTCGACTGCTGCACCATGATCTCTCATTGAAGCTAATAAACGCTCAGCTGCAAAAGTAACCAACGATCGCATCGGCCAGGAATGAGCCGATACGGTTTCCAGAAGACAATCGTTATAAACATCGATTGCCATGCGAATCAGCATTTCTAGTGACAACTTTTCGTGACCGGCCAACGAACGAAGCCATGGGTGGTTTGTACTTCCTTCCTCCCACGCCTTATCCATAGTGCATTTCTCCATCGCAGCTTTGTGAGCCGACAATGTCAAATGATCGATAATTTCCTCCATCCGCTTTGACTCCGCTTGCAAGAGCAACAGTTCCATTCATCGAGTGTTTCTTGGCAGTTTCTTCATTGTCTTTACAAGTTTGACACATGATATGAGGCCGTTTACGTCTGTTTTTCTCCTGCGAAAATGATTTCAAATCTGGGTACCTTTCTGTTACTGCCTGTACACTGTAGGGTGGATCACTTTTCACTTTTTTTAAAAAAATTATAGCTGGTCAAAGTTTTTCCCATGATTTGGTTCAGTGGAAGTACACTGACACCATTTTTACGAAAATCGATCAATATCACTGGTATGCATATGAAATTTTTTTTGTCTGCTGTGAGGGTTTTTTCAACTCATATTATATAATTCGACCATGCTGAATTCGAAAATGACATTGGTTTTCCTCAATCAGGTCAGGTTTTTTCTCTATTGGCCATTTATTATAAGTCCAATTTTATCCCCAAATTTATTGATTTTTTTAGCTTAAACACTGTAGATACGAGTAATATTATAAGAACACTCGTGAAAAATGAAAACATTGTGTGAATAAATACTTTTATTCATACAATGAATATGGAAAAAAGTTTATTGAGGAAGGAATGAAGTTTTTTTGGCTTTCCGTCTGTGTTTTTCTTCGGGCACGTCTCGCTTCAAACACCAGCAATAGTCCGCCAGCATATTGATATCCCAGTTTCCCTGGTACCTCTCTTCCATTATTTTGATATCTTGGTGAAATCGTTCACCCTGTTCCTCACTATAATCCCCGCAATTTTCAGGAAAATAGTCCAAGTGGGACCACAAAAAGTGCATTTTTATGGACATGCGCGACCCATGAGCTTTGAAAGCTTCCATCAAGTTTTCGACAACGGACTCGTATTCTGGACTTCTACGCTTGCCAAGAAAATCAGTGACAACTGATTTGAATGCCTGCCAGGCATTCTTCTCAGTTGGAGTCATTGCGTTTTCGAACTGAGTATCCTTGATCAAAGTTCGAATTTGAGGACCATCAAAAACCCCAGCATTTAGGTTAGCATCAGATATATGAGGGAATTTACTCTCGAGATATCGGAATGCTGAACCCTCCTTATTCATTGATTTGATGAAATTTTTCATCAAGCCCAGCTTAATATGAAGTGGTGGGAGCAAAATTTTTGTTGGTGGTACAAGGGGCACTGAAACGACATTATGCGACCCAGGTTCAAAATTCTCTCTGGATGCCCATTCACGCTGTGCATAGTGCTTCTCATCCGCTCGGCTATCCCATTTGCAGAGGAAACATGGGTATTTCGTGTATCCCCCTTGCATTCCCAATACAAATGCCACAATCTGAAAAAAAATGAAAATATTTAAAGAATTTAGAGAATTTGTTCTATCAGATAAAAAAATCTATGCATTGGACTGTATCACTTCTGTGGGGAAGTTAAGTGTTCTTATACGCTCTCAAATAACCTTTGGAAAAACAACATAGTCAATAGCAATAGTTTACTTGATATTAGTATTACCTTCAAATCTCCACAGATCCTCCAGTTATGTTGGTCGTATACGAGAGCATCCAGTAAAATTTTCATGTTATCGTAGCTCTCAGTAAGTTGTGCGGAATGTGTTACAGGGACTAATGCAACCCTATTCCCAATGTTGAGAAGTACTGCTTTCAAACTTCGTTTAGACGAGTCTATAAATAGCCTCCATTCTGATGCGTTATATGGCAGGCCCAAGGATTCGATTAGCCCCTCAACATTGCAGCAGTACACTAAGGAAGAGGTATTTTCGTGCACTGCAAAAAACTTGCGGAATTTTTCCTCTCGTTTCCTATACCAGGAGAATGTTGTTCCCGGAGCCAGCAAGTTGTCCTCTCGAAGTCGTGAGCCCAAGATCTCGGCAGCTAATTTGGAAAGTCCTAAATCCCTTGTAAGATCATTAAGTTTGGCCTGGTTGAGAGGCCTCGGCTCATTTGAAGCGGTATTTTGAGGTATATACGACTGGGACTGGTCATTGGCATTGGTCATTGATTCATCATCAGAATCATCGAAGTCCAGGGTTTGAGGTGGGTCGGGTATTGGAATTCCAGGACCATAGGGTACAGGTCTCATAGCAGAAGGAATGTCAGGGTATACAACAATGTGTTTATTCTTCTTGTTAACTCCTGAAAATAGAAACACAGAAACATGGATATAAAACTTGCATATGAAATAGAAGAAGCATTCAGACAGTGGCGGCTCGTGAGGGAAGGCTGCGGTTTGTAAGATATGAAATAGGTCGATGGAGTCTGTATATTTTCTTTCTTTTTCATTCATATTGTCCCTTCGGGGACAATATGAATGAAAAAGAGAAAATATACAATCATTGTATATGTAAATGTAACTTGTATAACAATATGTATGTGTAAATGTATTTTATATAACAATATGTATATGTAAATGTATGATTACCATTATGGTGAATATTATGCTATATATGGTGAATATTACATTATGGTGAATATTATGTCAAGTTTCATACGAGGATTTCAAAATATTTAAGAAAAATAAATTTATAAGCCCACCTTGGAGGTTTGTCATGCAGAAATAGCAATCTGTCACGTGATCCTTTCCTTCTCTCCAAATCATGGGAATTCCAAAAGGCAAAGATTTCGCTCTGCCTTTGCTCCATCTTCTCAAATTTTCAATGCACGTCTTGCAGCACATATGAGGGGCGAAATTTTTGTCCTGGTCCCCTAGCTTAATTCCAAAGTATGCTCTATACATTGTCTTCACAAATTTAGTGATTTGGGACTGGTTATTTGGCATGGTAACCGTCCCACATATGTAGCAGAATCTATTGGGATAATTTTTACACGCTCTATTCATTATGAAATATTTTATCTATATGCCTGAAAAGTAAAAAAAGATATTATACAAGTGAAACAAGTGATGATAGATGTTACTGTTCCAATTCCGCTTTGACAAAATCACGAAAAATTCTATTTTACTTATGAGGCCATAGCCGGATAACCTGAGCTGATTGAGAAAAACGGATTGCAGATTCGAAATCAGCAGGAAAAACTCTATAAGAATCACGTACAAAACCCTTGACAGCAAAATTGATGCATACCAGTGTATTTAGGGGTCGCGCATCGACCTTGAAAATTTCAATTTTGGAAATTTGGCCAAATTGACAATTTTTAACTGAATAAAGATAAATCATCAAATGACCATATTTTCTGAATCCTCTCAGTGAAAGAAATCCTCTCAGATACTTACCAAGTTGATCGGACAAGTGGTTTAGAAGTTACACTCACCTAGAAATAACATTAAAATTTAAAATACCGTATTTGTCCCCCGTTATGGACGTAATCATAGCATCAGTAGCTGGCGCATCCTAAAGTCGCAATTACACACACACGCTATGTCTATGACCAATATTTTTACTAATCACAGTTTGCTTTTTACAGATTAACTGTGTCAATTGATTCTTGTTTGATAAGTCTAGACTTTAGTACAATGGATAAACTGTTAACAACCAGGAGTGGGAAGACTCTGAAAGTTACTTATTCTGGAAAAGAGAAAGCAGCAACAACAGCACCACCTTCCCTAAGGTCAGCCACGGACGTCGTCTTAATTGGTCAGCCATCTTCCTCGATCGGTGGTGCCAAATTGCCAACCACCCATCAAATTCTCCAGTACTTCTTCTATGCCAAGCAGGAAACTACTGACAGGAAGGCCGCCGTAAAAGACACGGTGGCCAATGTTCTGGCATTTTGGAACATGGCACGTATAAAGACGATCACGAGGCGTAACTGCGAAAGAAAACTGGAGTTACGGTGGGAAGAGTGGCGCTCGCTGCAGAAGAGCAAGATGAGAGACAGTGACGCGGGAAAAGGCAGGGAGAAGTTTTCAGAAAATCTGAACAAGCTCTGGGACATCGGAGCTCCCGATGCTATTGAAGAGATACAGAAAAGTCGACTGCTCTCAGACAACAACAAACAAGAAGATATTAAATTTTATGAGGATCAACGGGGCCTGCGCCAGGCAACAATGAGTGGGAATGATAAAGTGTTCGTTGTCAAGAGAAAACGGCAACTCTCAAGATAACAATCTCGTGATGAGCCAGGCACCTCAAAAACGAAATTAGGAGCCGAAGCTGAGAGCGACGATGAATCTATAGGAAGCAGATCATCGAGCAACTCCGAATCACAGCTAGAACCACTATACCGACAGCCGGGAGAATCAACTGTATCAATCAGCCTTCCTCACCGCATCCTCAATGCACCGGCTGTTATTGAAGTGGCTGATCGCTTCCGGATGTCCAATAATCAGGTGTGTATATATCAGTAATGATCTTTCCTTGACAAAGATATAATAGACGTAACGACGGAAAATTTAGTGATTATTTTGTCACATAAAAACCATACGCATCCTTGTCAATTTCCTTTCAATTTCGCACATAGGCAAGTGTCGTGGCGGCAGTCCTACGTTCGGCAGATCCGCCCGCAGACCTGGACAAATTCAGTATCTCGAAGGACACGTCTCGCCGTGGAAGAGTGGCACATCGTTGTGAAGTGTCGACAGCTGTGCAGAAATCCTTCGTATCTCCGAGGCATGCTGTCGTCCACTGGGACGGTAAAGTAATCAAGGTCAGTTTTGCTCTCACCGTGGACGACAGTGAATTAACATGTTCCAGTGACGACAGTGGATTGACATATTCCAGTGGACGATAATGGATTGGCATGTATGACATACGTTTCAGGACTCTCTTGGATCATTGGAGCACCGCCAGGCGATTCTCATCTCCGGAGCTCCCCAATGCACAGAAGGAAAGTTGCTGGCCGTTCCGACTGTTGCTGACGGCACCGGTCTGTCCCAGGCCCAGGCGATCTTTCGTGCTCTCAAAGACTGGGGATGCGAGAACAACGTGATTGGACTGTGCTTCGACACAACTTCCTCCAATACGGGGAGGGTGCAGGGTGCGGTGGTCCGGCTGGAGAACATGCTTGGTAAACCGCTCTTCCAGCTGGGCTGTCGCCATGTTATGGAGCTCATCGTGGGGCAGTGGTCATCACCGCGTTTGGAAGAACCACAGCACCAACTGAACCTTTGTTCCAGTATCTGAGAAAGTGAATTTCAAGTCTAAGGCGCATTTGTTTTCTCCAATGATTTTTTGCCTTCAGAGCAATTGAGATATCAGGGTCCTTCTACTAATGATGTTAATAGCAGTCGAAAAGGGAAACTTCAGTCGTTTTCATGCAATATTTTCATAACTCCCCTTTCAGGTGGGACAAGCTCGACCTCTCGACTTATCGCGAGCTGGAGATCGAGCATTTGGCGGAGGTGACGTGGCTGATGGAGCTCCGAGATGAGCAGTCAAGTTCTCGGCACCGCTTCTGGTCTTGTCAGAGAAGACTACCGAGAAGTGGCGGAGATTACACTCCTGGTACTCGGGGCCCAGCCACGTCGTGGCACACACTTCATGCGCCCAGGAGCCTACCATCATCTACAGATCTACAGAAGCTAAGGCTAACAAAGACCCTAAGATCCACTCTAAGGCTAGCCCGAGAGAAAGGAGAGAGTAGGGGGTTAAGAGAAGAGAGGAGAATAAGGGGTTAAGTAAGGAGCAACACCTATCATTCGTGGGTTAACATTCATTCAGAAAAAGAGGGAAAAAGTCTCACCATCATCATCCGCCGGCCACTGCCGACAAGTCAGAAAAATAGTCGGAGAATATAGGAGAGGGGTGAAAGATGAAAAGAAGTAAAATAAGAACGCTTACAAACCATGCAAACACAGTCTTAACTCACTGTCATACCATGCAAACTACAAACATGCAAGAAAAGAGTTAGAGACATGCAAAGTAAGGAGGATAAGAAAAAAAAAAAAGTAGGTAAAGTTAAACAAAAAGTGGGTTAGTTTACGCTATGAGCTACATCTACATTCGTGTTAGTCTAATTTTTTTTTTTTTTTTTTTTTTTTATTGCTGGCATCACGCTGGCATGTCACAAGCTGGCATTCATCGTCAACAGACTCATCCTCGAGCACCACCACCAGAGCTCCTGTTGTTAACTTTCTTTTTTAATTTTAAACAACGTTAATATTTTTAAAATGTCTGTCAAGACGGTTCTTAAACACATTAACGCTGGTAGAATGAACGACTGACGCGGGAAGATTATTCCATTTATCAATTACTTTAAACGTAAAGAAGTTTTTAGCGATATTAGTAATGAAACGTCTGCCACGCAACTTGAATCCGTTATTGCGAGTATTACTATTATCGAAAGTGAACAATTTGTCAAAATTTACGTTATCGATGTTATTAACGATTTTGAAAACTTCAATAAGCTCCCCCCTTAATCTCCTAGTTTCGAGTGAATACAAGTCTAACACTTTAATCCTATCTTCATAAGGCTTATTGCGCAATGCCGGAATAAGTTTCGTGGCACGACGCTGAACCCTTTCTAACCTATCAATATCCTCACGCAAGTACGGGCACCAAAACTGAACGGCATATTCCAAATGAGGCCTGACTAGGGACTTGTAAAGGGGCAATATAATATCCTTCGATTTAAATTCGAAATTACGCGCTATGAAGCCTAACATCCTATTAGCTTTTGCGCAAGACTCCAGGCACTGGTTCCTAACCTTTAAATCTTTAGTTACGCGTACGCCTAAATCTACTTCCTCGTCAACGCTCGCTAAATCCCTATCATCCATCGTGTACACGTAATTATTGTTGCGAGAACCTATATGCAAAACTTTACATTTATCTACGTTAAATTGCATCTGCCACTTATCCGTCCACTCCATAATCCTATCTACATCGTCTTGGATCCTATTTCTATCGTCCTCGTTAACAACCTTACCGCCTATTTTAGTATCGTCCGCGAATTTTGACACGTTACTAATCAATCCTACATCTATGTCGTTAATGTAAATTACGAATAACAATGGGCCTAACACTGAACCCTGTGGGACACCACTACCTACCTCTAACCACCCCGATTCACTACCATTAACTACGACCCTCTGCCTCCTAGCACGAAGCCATTCTTCTAACCAGTTAGCTACCTGACCGCGGATACCGTGCGCTTTAACCTTCGCAATTAGTCTCCTATGCGGAACTGTATCGAACGCCTTTTTAAAATCTAAATAAATAACGTCAGCTGCCCTATGCCTATCGTATTCGCGCACTATTTCGTTATAAAATTCTAACAAATTTGTTAAACAAGACCTATGGCGTCGAAACCCGTGCTGACTACTATTAATCAAACCCCTACTTTCTAAGTGATCGATAATACGATCCCTAACTACGGATTCCAAAAGTTTACCGACAATTGACGTTAAGCTAATGCGAGGTGGATGGCCAAGGTTGGTATTTTGAATTAGAAGTTAAATATTGTATTGCCTTCTGCAAACAGCCATTTGAAGTCCCTACCAGAAAAAAATAAGGTAAATAATTTACCATTAAACAAACTTATATGGAGTGGTATCGGTATTTATACGTCACAGTGCGTATTCGTTTCAGATCATCTACTACACGAAGCTCCTGATGTTCAGCGGTCAGCTGGAGTTCGACGACGAGCTGGTACAGAAACTTCAGAGAGTGGTACTATTTACTGCACTCCTCTACGCACCTGCCTGGCTGGCGGCTCCTGTCGTAGCTGATGCCCCGCTCAGCCCCCGCTGAATGACCTTATATATATATATATATATATATGAAAATTATTTCACGAAAGTAACACGTGAAAAATATTTATGATGAATAAAACCACGAAGGAAAGGAAACACAAAATGGTGCTCAAGCGCTTTCGTCTAATGACGAAAGCGCTTGAGCACCATTTTGTGTTTCCTTTCCTTCGTGGTTTTATTCATCATATATATATATATACACACACACACACACATTGTGTGTGTATATATATATATATATATATATATATATATATATATATATATATATATATATATATACATATACACACACAAACACATATTGTGTATGTATATATATATATATATATATATATATATATATATATATATATATATATATATACATATTGTATATATATTGTTGTGCCGCTAACAAAGATTTTTAATGCGTCTATTTCTGAGGGGTGCGTACCAGATAATTTCAAGTTAGCAAACGTAACACCTACAGGGGTTGGACAAAATAATATGAACACCCGCCGATTTCACCGGTTATCTTTACGGACTGCTCAGACAAAAAGTAAACGGTCAAATGACTGGCAAACCTATTTAAATGCGTAACAGAGAGTGTATACGTCATGTTATAACCCTCACGTTGTTTTTACAGATCTGAGTGAATTATGAATTAGCAGTTATGAAAGACCTGTCAGACTTCCAAAGAGGGCAAATTGTCGGAGCGCGGATGGCTGGTGCATCGGTGACGAAAACCGCTCAGATGTTCAATGTATCCAGAGGAACTGTCTCTATGGTCATGTCTGCATACCAAAACCATGGAAAGACAAGCACCGACAAATGCAATAGTGGACGCAAGAAGAAGCTGTGTGATCGAGACCGCCGGGTGCTAAAGCGCATTGTGACAAAGAACCATAAGACCACAGCTCCAAAAGTGACTGCAGAGCTTAACCAGCATCTTACAAGCCCGGTATCGACCAGAACTGTACGTCGCGAGCTCCATGGAGCTGGATACCATGGGAGGGCTGCAATTGCCAAACCCTTCCTTTCGCACATCAACATTGAACGGCGCAGAAAATGGTGTAATGACCATAAGAATTGGTAAATGGACCGTTGGAAGAATGTAGTCTACTCCGACGAATCCTCCTTTACGCTATTTCCATGTTCCGGTCGAGTTTACGTCTGGAGACAGCCTAAAGATGCTTATGACCCCGACTGCCTGACCCCAACCGTTAAGCATGGAGGCGGATCTGTGATGGTTTGGGCAGCAATATCGTGGAATACTCTTGGCCCAGTTGTAGTACTGCATGGTAGGGTTAACGGCCAGGTCTGTCTGTCAATATTGGCTGACCAGGTCCATCCCATGGTCCAAACGCTGTTTCCCAATGGCGGCGCCGCCTTCCAGGATGATAATGCACCAATCCACACCGCTGGGGTCGTTAAAAACTGGTTTGAAGAGCATGTTAGTGAAGTAGAACGCTTGGATTGGCCTCCACAATCCCCGGATCTTAACATTATCGAGCATCTGTGGTGTCAGTTGGAGCAGCAGGTCAGAAGCCGATTCCCACCGCCGGCGTCTTTGGAGGAACTGGAGCAGGGTTTGCTCGAAGAATGGCTCAGGATTCCTCTAGCCACTGTCCAAAAGCTGTATGAATCAATTCCCCGACGCATTGCAGCTGTTATTGCCGCTAAAGGAGGACCAACTCCATATTAAGAATAAAAACCGCCATCTATCAAGGTGTTCATATTATTTTGTCCAGCCCCTGTATCTTTAAGAAAGGCGATAAAGGTGCGGCGGGAAATTATAGACCAATCAGTTTAACGTCTGTTGTAGGTAAGCTACTGGAATCAATAATTAGGGATCGTATAGTCGAACAATTAGAATTCCATAAGCTAGTTAGAAATACGCAGCACGGATTTAGGCGAAACAAATCTTGCTTAACTAATCTTTTAGAATTTTTCCAAAGCGTGGTTGACGTTTACGATAGACATCGGGCGGTTGATGTAGTGTATTTAGATTTTCAAAAAGCGTTTGACACTGTGCCGCACAAAAGACTCATTGAAAAAACTAAGGCTCATGGAGTCAGGGGTGTAGTAATAAATTGGCTAGAAGAGTGGTTGCGAGGTAGGAAACAGAGGGTGGTCGTTGATGGAGCGGAGTCGTGTTGGGCTAATGTAGCGAGTGGCGTTCTTCAGGGTTCTGTATTGGGCCCCTTGCTTTTTCTTATATATATTAACGATTTAGATGTCGGCCTAGTCAGTACAGTTTCAAAGTTTGCGGATGACACGAAACTGCGGGGTAGGGCGATTAATGACGAAGATAGAGGTAAAATCCAGTCCAGGAAGATCTGAATAAAATCGTTGATTGGTCAGTCACATGGCAAATGAGATTTAACGTTGATAAGTGCAAAATTTTGCATATAGATTCGCGTAACGGTAATTTTGCGTATAGTATGTCAGGGAAAGATCTAACAAGCGTAGAGCAGGAAAAAGATTTAGGAGTTATAGTCACTGGTGATTTAAAAGTAGCGAAACAAAGTACAGCAGCGGTCAATAAGGCGAACAAAGTGTTAGGTTTTATAGCTCGAAATTTTGAGTACAAATCGCGCGATATTTTAGTTCCACTTTATAAATCATTAGTTAGACCCCATTTGGAGTACGCGGTCCAATTTTGGAATCCGCATATGCGCAAAGATATAGACAAAATCGAAAGAATTCAAAGACGAGCAACTAAGATGATTCTGTCGCTTAGGTCAAAGTCGTACGAGGATAGGCTTAAGGAGTTAAAATTGACAACACTCGAGACTAGGAGGTTAAGGGGTGATCTAATCCAGGTTTTCAAAATTATGAATGGGTTCGATAACGTAGATAGAGATAGCTTTTTCGAAATATATCAATATAATAGGACTAGAAATAACGGGTGTAAGTTGACAAGTAGAAGGTTCGAGACAGCAGTTGCGAAAAACTTTTTTACGCATAGAATAGTAAATAGCTGGAATAGTTTGACGGTAGAAGTAATTAGTAGCACGTCTATAAACATGTTTAAAAATCGATTAGACGCATATGTTGATAGATTGGGTATAGTTTAAGGTAGTAAAATTAAGGCTTTGTGGGGATAGATCCCACAGCTCAACACAAGTGTTGTGGGATATAGGGAGGCAGCGTCTTGGGTTAGGGGATACTCTCTGTCCTTACACACCCCATTTAAAGAGGTTCTTCTGCTGAGCGGTGCCCCCCATAGTGCTGTAAGGTATTGAAAAAACTCATAATCTTCACTTGCCCCACAAACACCTTTAAATGGGAGACCCAAAATGGGTGCACACACATTTCTACATTACTGTACAGTCTTTACAGCCACACCTACACTTTTCCTCGTAAGTGTATATATTGTAATGTATATGGTTGTAAATTTTGACTTGGTCCGCAATCGATATGGACCGTGACTTGATGGATACCGTAATGAAATTGACTGGATTCTTTGGATCTGATATATTTGCATGTCCGTTATAAATAGATATAGAGTGTAACATATTTGTGGATAGTAGTCTATTATGACTTGATCCTCTGGATCCAGAGATTCTATCTTTAGTTTTAAATCGATAATTAATTAATTAGTTTTAAATTGATAATTATTTAGTTTCGTAAAAATTGGTCGTTGCCAATTTACCGGCAGTTTTTACATAAATTTCTTATGATCTTGTGGTTCGGAACTCACGTAAAATTGTAGGTCCCCTCCGCCACCACGGAGGACATACACAATACACGATTACGAACACAGTTAGGTAGACCAGCCATGAGTGGATCCTAGGGTCTTTGTTGGTCTGAAACATTATAACATTATATATATATATATATATATATATATATATATATACATATTGTGTATATATATATATATATATATATATATAATATATATATATATATATATGATGAATAAAACCACGAAGGAAAGGAAACACAAAACGTTGCTCAAGCGCTTTCGTCTAATGACATCCTTGAGCACCGTTTTGTGTTTCCTTTCCTTCGTGGTTTTATTCATCATAAATATTTTTCACGTGTTACTTTCGTGAAATAATTTTCATATATATATATATATGTAAAAAGTGAACAATGAACAATTCCTACACCATCATTATATGGATTCATTGTCTTCATGCAGTACTTATGTTCGTATAGTTTTATGTTCGAATGTCCATTTTTACATAAGAAACCAAAATCGCCTAAGCGAGTTTTGGATAGAATTTCGATTTATACTTCTTTATTCATTACTGTATTTCTCTAATTCATCTTTTCTAATAATGACTTATACACTATGACGTCATAAAATAACTTTATTCTCTTTACGTTTCCCATACTTTGTACACTGAATCACGTTCTTAGTATTTGGACATCTTCCGTATTCAATGTATGGTAAATTCTTTAGTAATAAGGTTGTGGTGTTATGTAGTATAAACATTATTATTCAACCATATTCATCCATACGTCACGTTTTCCCGTCATTAATTCCCCTTGATCATTATCCTATATAAATTTTATTAAATATTCATTTTTTCTCGTTCGTTCGAAAACGCAAAAATACGTTCTCGTATTGTTTTTTTTAATTATTTTTTTTCAAGTGCGTTCACCCCTCAAGATATTCATAAATGCTTACTAAGATCGAATTCCGCTCACTACGACAGATTCGAGCGCCTCAAAGATAAAATATCTCCGTTCGCTCTGATTTCAAATTCATAACATATTATAGCATATTATTTCGTAAATAAATTATCTCGTATGTGCCATGTACTTTGTATTATATTTCTAACATCTAAATTGTCTATTAATATGAAACACTGTAAAAAAACAAAAGAAGTTATAATAACTGTTTAATTGTAATTAACTGTAATACTTTAATTTAATATAACGTAATGTACTTTAATGAAACTGTAATTAATAATAACTTGTAATGTACTTCAATGAAACTGTAATTAAATGTAATGATTTAATTTATAATGTAAGAATGTACTTTAATAGAAGTGTAATTAAACAATAAGTGAATATGAAGTAATCCATAATTGTAATCGTAATTGTAATGAACCAAAATTAATACGTACTCAGCCGTGTACTTAATTTGTACTTGTGTACTATTACGAAATGATATCGCCTTCAGAAATGAAGATTCGGCAAAAATATACGATTAGTTTTTATTTTAATTTTTTTTATTATTTTTAGTTGAAATTTTTCAAACCATCTGATCATGTGTTCAAAAGGGGGGGAACTTAACCTTCAACTGTCGTCCCCCAACATTTAGGTTTATATTATACATGTACTTGTAAAATTAGGGCACTTCTTCATTAGACTTCTTGATTAGTCTCTTCATTAAGAGAACTTCATTACGAGCCTCCCTGGTGAGCAGCCTTGCTGCGGGGGAGGGGGCAGAGCCCCCTTGCCCCTTAACCAGAACGCCTCGTCGATACGAGACACTCCATAGGGACATAGAAGATATGGGGTCTAACATTGTGGCGACCCTTTACCAGGATCTTAGATTATTTTGAGAAGATTATTTTAAGACGAAGATTATTTTAAGAAGATTATTATTTTAAGAAGATTATTATTTTAAGAAGATTATTTTAAGAAGAAGAAGATTTTAACAAGAAGATTTTAAGAGGCCACTCTTTGGCCAAGATAGAAATTACCCTGCATCAGGATAAAACCAGTTGACCGGCGTGTCACGACTTCTAGTTCGTAACATCCACCCTTGAACCGGTGTGTCACGACTCCAAGTTCTCCACGCCTAGTTTCATCCAAGAAGAAGTAGCCAGCAAGACGTCTTCAGCACACGTCTCAAGGATTTCCCCATAGAAAATTTTGTTAAGTACATTTTGTTTTCTTAAGTAATTTATAAACACTTGAAAAGTCAGTATTATTAACAGTTAATAATGAGTATCAAACCAGAATTAACACAAAACACGGTGAATATTTCAGACACCAGTGATACATTTTTTTTAGTGAAACAGTAATTTTCACAGAGTTAATTGTAACAGAGAGTTAATTGTAACACAGAGAGTTAATTGTAACACAGAGAGTTAATTGTAACACAGAGAGTTACAGAGAGTTAATTTCAAAGAGAGTTAATTTCAAAGAGAGTTAATTTCAAGAGAGTTAATTTCAAGAGTTATTTTCACTGTTATATTCAGTATAGAATAATTTTATTTTATGTATCAAACATAATAGTATCGTACCTTCGTGTACATTAGAGTGAAATGTTGTTTACATTTTATATTTTTGTTTGCAAATTTTTTCAAATTATTGAATTGAATTGACTTGCAAATTAAGAGAGAGAGTTTATAGAGAGTTTATAGATTTAGAGAGATACTTGAAGTAATTTTGAAGTCATTTTTTGAAGTCATTTTTTGAAGTCAGTTTTTGAAGTCAGAAGGTTGCACCAAGAGGGTCAACCAAAACAGAGGTTAATCGTCTCCACTTGATAAAGATCGAGTGCAGTCATTTTCCATTTTCAGTTAATTTCAAGTTAGACAGTTTCAAGATACTACTTGATAAGAGGTCAAGTCAGAAGGTTGCACCAAGAGGGTCAACCAAAACAGAGGTTAATCGTCTCCACTTGAATAGAGATCAAGTGCAGTCATTTTCCATTTTCAGTTAATTTCAAGTTAGTTTCAGAATTCTTGATAAGAGGTCAAGTCAGAAGGTTGCGCCAAGACGGGCAACCGCACCAGAGATTTATAGAAATACTTGATAGAGTCCAAGTCAGAGTTTAAGTTCCAAGTCAGAGTTTAAGTCCCAAGTCATTTCAATGCAGTCAATTGAATTCAACTTTTTCTTTGTAAGTTAAGAGAATTTAATTTAAGAAAATGTAATCTAAGAATTTAATTCAACCTTTTTTTTGTGTTGTAAAAGAGAATTTAATTCAACCTGAATTGACCGGGTTGCGTCTTTAGTTTAACCTTTTTTTTTGTTTGCGAGAAGGAAATTGACCGATTTGTCTTTTCTTTTCATGCCAGTTTTGCGTATATAAATATATAGTTATGTAATTCATTATTTGTAAAACCGTTTTTACAAAGGTTGTAACGATTTTGGTAATTATTGTAATGTATATGAGGAACATGCCGTCCCTCCGTTTGTTGAACTTTTTAAATTTCTAAGTAGTGTGACAAGCAATCTTTTTTTAAAGAGCAAAGTGCTCACGAAAGACGTATTGTCAATTTCAGACTTATACCCCCGCTTAGTCACTCAATTCCCCCGAATGTAGTACTCCAAACTTTTTATTTTATTTTATTTTAACACCCCCAACCCCAGTTGAACCGTGTCAACCAGAGAAATGGTTCAACCATGGTTAATTCCTCTTTAGTACTATGGAACATAACCTCCATTTATGTTAAGTTGTGTTTTTTTATTTTTAAGAATACTACAGTATATGGCTATGAATTTTAGTAGTCGAAATTAATTGTGTGTCAAAATTCAATTTTAAAACCGTGAGATCTACTTTCATTAACTGTAAGGTCCTCTAAGTTCGTTTTTTTAATTACCTTATACGTGTAACTGATTAATTATGTAAAATCTATAATCCTAATTGAATTTTATTACTTTTGATACATTCGAATTAATTTACGTTCCGTCCCTCCAGTCACTTTTGCATTAAAACTCGTATGCAAACATCATCATCATAATACATAATAATTATTGCTTACTTTATATAAATTCTCGCTCATGCATTTATAGTTAATTTAACAATCCTCTCAGCTAATCTGTCTCTCGAAATTATAAAATACACACTTTGTACCCAATAAACATAAATACACATTTGACCACAGGTCTATACATCATCCACTACGTAATTCGATTTGTACCTACAACAGTCAATAAAAATGCATGTATGCACACTATATATACTATATACATACAAACCTTATGCTAAAATCATTGAATATTCAGTTACTTGAACAATCCTATCAGCTAATCTGTCCCTCGAAATTGTAAAATACACACTTTGCACCTAATACACCCAAATACACACTAGACCACAGGTCTATACATCATCCATTACGTAATTCGATTTTTTACCTACAATAGTCAATAAAATTAGTTTATCAATTGTACTATCATGGAAGCCTTGAAAAATCCATGAACTTTAAAATTTATATTTTTCCCTTTTACCTATTCATTATGAATGTAATTTTCCCCACAGAAAAAAAATAAAATTAGACGCATATGTTGATAGAAAGGGTATAGTTTAAGGTAGTAAAATTAAGGCTTTCTGGGGATAGATCCCACAGCTCAACACAAGTGTTGTGGGATATAGGGAGGCAGCGTCTTGGGTTAGGGGATACTCTCTGTCCTTACACACCCCATTTAAAGAGATTCCTCTGCCGAGCGGTGCCCCCCATAGTACTGTGAGGTATTGAAAAACTCATGATCTTCACTTGCCCCACAAACACCTTTAAATGGGAGACCCAAAATGGGTGCCCACACATTTCTACATTACTGTACAGTCTTTACAGCCACACTTACACTTTTTCTCGTAAGTGTATATATTGTAATGTATATGATTGTAAATTTTGACTTGGTCCGCAATCGATATGGACCGTGACTTGATGGATACCGTAATGAAATTGACTGGATTCTTTGGATCCAGAGATTCTATCTTTAGTTTTAAATCGATAATTAATTGGTTTTAAATTGATAATTATTTAGTTTCGTAAAAATTGGTCGTTGCCAATTTACCGGCGGTTTTTACATAAATTTCTTATGTTCATGTGGTTCGGAACCCACGTAAAATTGTAGGTCCCCTCCGCCACCACGGAGGACATACACAATACACGATTACGAACACAGTTAGGTAGACCAGCCATGAGTGGATCCTATGGTCTTTGTTGGTCTGAAACATTATAACATTATAGTCCGAATAAGTAATGGTAAATGACAAATACCATAGTTTTTCTTTTTCATGACCCGTTGCCCACGTCGGGCTTGCATCATGAAAAAGAAAAACTATGGTATTTGTCATTTACCATTACTTATTCGGACTATAGTGGATTTAATTTTCCCAGAAGAGTTCCTTGTTCCATACACGGTCTGTGTTTAACATATATATATATATATATATATATATATATATATATATATATACACACACACAATATGTGTTTGTATGTATATATATATATATACACACATATTGTGTATATATATATATATATATATATATATATAAAAAGTGAACAATGAACAATTCCTACACCATCATTATATGGATTCATTGTCTTCATGCAGTACTTATGTTCTTATAGTTTTAGGTTTGAATGTTCATTTTTACATAAGAAACCAAAATCGCCTAAGCGAGTTTTGGATAGAATTTCGATTTATACTTCTTTATTCATTACTGTATTTCTCTAATTCATCTTTTCTAATAATGACTTATACACTATGACGTCATAAAATAACTTTTCTCTTTACGTTTCCCATACTTTGTACACTGAATCACGTTCTTAGTATTTGGACATCTTCCGTATTCAATGTATGGTAAATTCTTTAGTAATAAGGTTGTGGTGTTATGTAGTATAAACATTATTATTCAACCATATTCATCCATACGTCACGTTTTCCCGTCATTAATTCCCCTTGATCATTATCCTATATAAATTTTATTAAATATTCATTTTTTCTCGTTCGTTCGAAAACGCAAAAATACGTTCTCGTATTATTTTTTTCATTTTTATTTTTTAAGTGCGTTCACCCCTAAAGATATTCATAAATGCTTAGTAAGTTATTATCAAATTCCGCTCACGACGACAGATTCGAGCGCCTCAAAGATAAAATATCTCCGTTCGCTCTGATTCCAAATTTATAACATATTATTATATAATGTAACACGTTATGTTTTATATAAATCTATATCATGTGTGCCATGTACGTTGTATTATATATCTAAACATCTTAATTGTCTATTAATATGAAACACTGTAAAAACAAAACAAAGTTATAGTAACTGTTTAATTGTAATTAACTGTAATACTTTAATTTAATATAACGTAATGTACTTTAATGAAACTGTAATTAATAATAACTTGTAATGTACTTCAATGAAACTGTAATTAAATGTAATGATTTAATTTATAATGTAAGAATGTACTTTAATGGAACTGTAATGGACAATCATAAGCGAATGTGAAGTAATCCATAATTATAATCGTAATTGTAATGAACCAAAATTAATACGTACTCAGTCGTGTACTTAATTTGTACTTATGTGTACTATTACGAAATGATATCGCCTTCAGAAATGAAGATTCGGCAAAAATATACGATTAGTTTTTATTTTTATTTTTTTTATTATTTAGTTGAAATCTTTCAAAACATCTGATCATGTGTTTAAAAAGGGGGAACTTAACCTTCGACTGTCTTCCCCCAAACATTTAAGTTTATATTATACATGTATTTGTAAAATTAAGGCACTTCAGATTAGCACTTCTTCATTAGACTTCTTCGTCAAGTCACTTCATATTAGCACTTCATATTAGCACTTCATTACGAGCCTCCCTTGTTAGCAGCCTTGCTGCGAGGAGGGGGCAGAGGCCCCTTGCCTTCTTAATATTTTTAGATTCCGGCCTGAGCCATGGTCGAAAGAGGTCGAACCTCTACCCCTATAAATTCAGAGCACTACCTGTACATTTTGAGAAGTAAACTAAATGTAAGAGAAACTTTTTATTTTCCCCTTCAAGCCGTGCTCTCTTCAGGAACTTAGTCAGTTAAGTCGACAAGTTATAAAAGAAAAGTCGATAATTTTAGTATCAGAGAAAGTATCAGAGTATTATAGACAGAGAAGAATTAAAAATTGGCGACCCTTTGCCCAAATTAAGAGACAACCCAAGCACCATAGAAGATATTGGCATAACAGTCTGGCGAGTCTGTAGCCAAGAGTTTAACAGAGTGGCGACCGAAAAGAATTAGAATGTTATAGAAGAAATATCCGTTGCTTGCCTCCTAACTAGAACCCCCGTCGATCCGAACCGACCCCAGGGCCATAGACGGAGGGGTTAACAACTGGCGACCCTTTACCAGGATCTTAACAGATTTTAAGAAGATTATTTTAAGAAGAAGATTATTTTAAGAAGAAGATTATTTTAAGACGAAGATTATTTTAAGAAGATTATTTTAAGAAGAGGCCACTCTTTGGCCAAGAATAGAAATTACCCTGCACCAGGATAAAACCAGTTGACCGGCGTGTCGCGACTTCTAGTTCGTAACATCCACCCTTGAACCGGTGTGTCACGACTCCAAGTTCTCCACGCATAGTTTCATCCAAGAAGAAGTAGCCAGGAAGACGTCTTCAGGACACGTCTCTGAGGATTTCGCCCGTGGAAAATTTTGTTAAGTACAGAGTTTGTTTTTTTAAGAAATTTATAAACACTTGAAAAGTCAGCATTATTGACAGTTAATATTTAGTATGGAGCCGGAATTAACACAAAACACAGTGAACACTTCAGACACCAGTGATACATTTTTCTTAGTGAAACTAATTTTCACAGAAGTTAATTGTAACAGAGAGTTAATTGTAACAGAGAGTTAATTTCAAAGAGAGTTAATTTCAAAGAGAGTTAATTTCAAGAGAGTTAATTTCAAGAGAGTTAATTTCAAGAGTTATTTTCACTGTTATATTCAGTATAGACTAATTTTATTTTATGTACCTTCCCCTACATTAGAATGAAATATTGTTTACATTTTTTTAAATTTTTTGTTTGCAAATTTTTCTCAATTACTGAATTGAATTGACTTGCAAATTAAGAGAGAGAGTTTACAGAGAGTTTATAGATTTAGAGAGATTGTCGTGCGCACCTTTCTGTTTCTTAGGTACTGCACGACTTTATTTCTTTTACAGTTTCTGACACCTTTTAAGTACTGCCCAACCCGTTTATTTATATATGGTGCTGGACACCCTTTTAATTATGTTAATTTACTTCTCAAATTATTTCTTACGCGCGTGTTTTTTCCGTTCAGGATGACGCGACCTATCCAGACGGATGGCTCTTTAAATTGATTGACGTAAGTTCCTTCGGCTTCCCAGAAGCCTGCTTTAAATGTCAATTCACCTCAGCTAACAAGAGAGGCCTATTGCAAGGTTGCAGAGAAACGACACGCTCCCTCTTATAAAGTTTATTCAATTTCACTCAAATTAATACATAAATTCAAAGTAATAGGCTGATGGATGATTATCAATTTTACTCACAATAAAATCCAATTTTAAATTCAAAAACAAAGTTCACAGTTATCTGGATTTTAAGAAATTTATATAGAGGGGCTTTATATTTTAGTAACAATAAAACTTATGCTAACGAGAAATGAAGTGGTCCAAATCGACCAGATATTTGAAGAATTATTCTACTTACAAATTTAGAAGTTATTCCCAATAGTTCTGCGCGAGTCCCGCAGATTTATTTTCAGACCAGAACACTCAAAAAAATCGAGAGTCCCACATAATTTTAGATTCATTCACAAAATTATTGACGAGTCATGCACAATGGGTATTCTGACTAAATTCTCTTGTATAGTCGCTAACAATAAAATTCTTATGCACAACAAGTTCTTAATTTCAATTTAGTGACAATTTATAATTTCCGTTTTAAAATTTTCTTACACCACTACTTTGACGAATAAATTGAGCCACGGCTAACTTTCGGAGGATCGTCTACAACTGATTTTGACTCTCAAAGTTCCCCTCAGAATTACAAAAAACTCCTCCCTTTGGCGTCTAAAGGGCCTATCAAAACCAGTTTCATTATATGACATCATTCGTACAAAATTACTGCTCTTCTATTGGCTCTAATCTCAACTTCGTTAAATTCTACGCTCCGCCTTTCTTAACGAAATTTTAAATTAAAATTAAACAATTGAAATTGAAATTTTAAAATTTTAAAACAAAACTTTTAAATTTCGCTCGAGGGTTTACCTCAGGCGAGACCAATATCAACAAAAGTGGCAGCTTACAAGATTCCAAATGGAAAACAGACCCTTAAGTTTCTAACGGCCCCTTTGTTTTCTACCATAACTCTCTCCGAGGCTGTCAAACTCTAAGTTCTCTTCTCTGATTACACACTCAGCCTTTGATTATACTCTGGGCAGCTGTACGCTTTACTTTGGTCGGTGTCCATTTTAAAGATTTAAATTTTCACGCGAAATTAAATCAATTTCAAAATCCCTCCTACGAGAATCTGAAGATAGAACAAACTTTAAACAATCTGAAACACTTCGATTTATTCGTTCATGAATGTTTAAGCCAAACCACACTGCGTTCAGAGATGTACACACGAAACTTAAAACTAAAATTCTGTACTTATTTTATAAAAGATTTCTGCATGCAAACTTCATGGTTACGACATCCCTCCCCTCCTTTAATTTTGCACTCCGATGCAAACTTTCTTAACTAGGGTCGGGTATTATCACTTTACTCACAAAAAATTTCCATTTACTTGTCCCCTTTATTGGGACACTATCACATGAATTTTATTTGTCCCCTTTATTGGGACACCAACACTGACACTTTAGTTTTAGTCATCCTCGGGTTCCTCGTAGTGTACTCGAGGTCGGGGCCTAAGAGCATACTGACGCTCAAACGGTGGCCCTGGGAAAGCAGCCTGTCTGCTTTCTCCGGGGGACCCTATTCCCATAAGGTCCCCGCGAGGAGGTAGTTCGGAAGCACCTGGCGGCTCCTGCTCGCCACTCGGTCCTGCCAGGGGGCAGGAGGTGCACTCCGGTTCACCTCCACGGGTCGATGTTCCTCCGTTCCCTGGGCGAAGCTCTCGGGGAGGAAGTAGCTCGGAGGCGCCCGGCGGATCCCATTCCGCCACTCGGTCCTGCCAGCGGGCAAGAAGCGCACTCCGGTTCACTTCCCCTTGTGGATGTTTCTCCGGTGTCGAGGGCGGAACTCCAGAGAGGAGGGGCGGTGGCCCTTCCCCCATCTCATCCCCTGCGCCGTCAGCCCCGCCTTGTCGCTCGACGTCCCATGGGGCCTCGATGCTGCGGCGGATGCGGTCTCGATGGATCACTATCTGATGTCCAGTGATCATGTGACGTAGGAGATAAGTGACTGGAGTCTTCTGTTCGATGATGATGTATGGACCCTCGTACCGGGGCTCCAACTTGCCTCTACCCGGTCGGGGTAATCAATGTACACCAAGCCATGGGGCGCCTTCTCTTCGAACGGCTTCAATTCCTTGATTCCGTTAGCTTCTCGTATCTCCGCATGAACTCTTCCACTCGGCGGTATATTTCGCTCAGACTCCTCTTTCGGTCTTCGGCGTATTCCTCTGGGTTGTACGGGCTCACGCATGCCTCCTGTGGCATGCGAAATAGCTTTGAAGGTACGTTGGGGGTTCGCCCGTACATCAAGAAGAATGGAGAATGTCCCGTGGCTCGGTGCACTCGGATGTTCAAGGACAATTCCACGGTGTCGAGGATTTTATCCCAGTCTCGTCCAGTTTCTTCACAAAGTATGCGGAGTTTGATGCATAACTCTTTATTCAGACGTTCGATCTTCCCGTTGCTTTGGGGATGGTATGCGCGGTCCGTTGGTGTCGTACTTCCCAAACCCTGAAGAGCTCCTGCAAGGTAGAGTTCCAGAACTCCTTGCCTTGGTCGGATACTACTGCTGAAGGGGCGCCCAGTTTGCACAGTATCAAACGATGGAACTTGTCCGCCACCTCCCGGGCCGTCTTGTCCTTTATTGCTGCCAGTATGGTGAATTTGCTGAAACTATCCACACGTGAGGATATAATGGCTGCCTTCCCCGGTCGGAGGAAGGGGACCAACTAAGTCCACGTGCAGAAGTTCCCAAGGACTGTGGCCTCGCACACAAGGCATTGTTTCCACAGTCACTTTCCGCGTCTGTTTGTTCCGTGCGCACGTGTCGCACGTTTGGACTACCTGCCGTACCTGTTGAACCATACCTGGCCAAAAATAGAGGTCCCGTAGGATTTCGTAGTCCCTGCAGCTCCCGGATGAATGCTCCCGACGTCTGTGTGTGCGTTCCAAATGAGCTGCTCTCTCAGCTTTTTAGGAACTACGATGACCTCTCTTCCGTTCGCATCGACGTAAACCAGCAGGTTCCTCATTAGTTTGAATCTCGACGGCTGAATGGGCTTGGATACGGGCCAGTTGAAAGCCTTTCCTTCTTCGATGGCTGTTCTAATTGCCGCTAATTCCACGTCCTTCTGCTGGTGTTTGCTGATTACTTTGCGGTCTATGATCGCTTTTTCGTATATCGCGTTCACAACCTCCTTAGTCACTCCAGGTGGGCGGGACAACCAATCGGCCACTCTGTTGAGTTTGCCCTTTACGTACTCGATGAGAACGTCGTAGTCTTGCAATGTCATTACCCAACGCGCTAGTCTTCCATTGGGCTCTATGTCCTTCCCTCAGAAGCCACTTCAACGGCTTATGGTCAGAGCGGACGATGACTCTCTGACCAAATATAAGGGGGCGAGCCTTCTTCAATGAAAAGACGATTGCAAGCAGCTCTTTCTCGTAGGTGGAATAATTTAGTTCTGCGCCCGTTAGTGTTCTGGAGAGAAATAAGATCGGTTTCTCGATTCCTTCTTGTTCCTGCGCGAGTACTCCCCCATGCTACTTGACTCGCGTCCGTGTTCAAGATGAACTCTTGATCAAAATTTGGGTACGCCAATACGATGTCAGTTGTTAGTGTCTTTGAGGGATTGCCATGCGGTCTCTTGCGGAGTGTCCCATCTCCAAGACTCCTTGGTGGACACTTCATTAAGAGGTCGCGCAATCTGGCTGAATCCCTTTATAAACTTTCTGTAGTAGGAGCGAGGCCTAAAAATTGCTTGAGTTCCGTCTTGTTGTTTGGCCTCTGGGAGTTTTTGATGGCCTCCACTTTGGATTCCTGTGGCTTCACCCCGTTCCTGGTGACCACATGGCCTAGATACTCCACCTGGGATTTTAACAACTGACATTTTTAACTTGACCTTTAAGTTGGCGGTGCGTAGGCTATCCAAGGCTCGTCGTACCCTCTGGTCATGTTCTTCTAAAGACCTTCCAAGGACAATGAGGTCATCCAAATAAATCAGTACTTCCTTGTCCAGTTGCTCCCGAAAAATAAAATTCATTACTCTTTGGAACACCGGTGGACTATTGACAACCCAAACGGGACCACTCTGAACTCGAAATGACCGCTTCCCGTGGAGAAGGCAGTTTTCGAGATGCTATCGTCGTGAATGGCCAACTGCCAATATCCCGAGCGTAAATCCATGCTCGAGAAGTAATGAGTCCCGTGCAGCTTGGCCAAGGTTTCATCGATTATTGGTAATGGGTATTTGTCCTTTATGCAAATGGCGTTCAGAGGTCTATAATCTACACAAAGCCTCAGGGCCCCACACTTTTTCTTCACAATTACCAATGGAAACGACCAGGGGGAACGGCTATGCTGTATCACTCCTTGATCCAGCATTTCTGCTATTTGTCGCTTTACCTCCTCCTCGTGTGTAATAGGTATCCTGTAGGGTCGCCTAAAGATGGGAGGATGTCCTGGTTTCCAACTTCATTGGCATCAGGTTATTATAACCCAATGGCTCGCCATCCATTGAGAAAACATCTGAATAATCCCTTAGCCACTCTTCGACGGTTTTCCTTTCTTTGTCGGAGAAGGATTTCCAACCAAGGACATAGGACTTGAGGCGTGTCACTCGTTCTTCGATGCTTGACTTCCTTTCACCGTGACATTCGTTCCAATTTGGGGTGAGCGTCGACCGGCCATGTCGACTACCCTCCCTATTAGCTCTGCCTCCGTCACTAGTCCCACGACGTCTCCTTTTTCGCCAATGTATTCTTCGTCATCCTGATTGATCATCAGTAACCTTATCTTCCCCTGTGGGATCCTGCTCGGTAACATTTTTAAGTTTCCCCGAGCTTCACTGCACATCCCGTGCAGCGGAGAATAGACGTCCAAGGGAACTACGTCCCCGGGTTTCATTCTGACTCCTCGCGTCAGAATCACGGCGGCCACCTTTAGTTTTTCGTGCGGGATTGCCTCTACCAGAGTCACCCTCGCACTATCTTCACCGTCTACTCCCTTTCCTTGGATGGTTACTGTTTCATTCAGAGTGACTGTCCTCTTTCTGTGGTCTACTGGGCTTCGTAACTTTCTAAGAACGGTACGCCCAAAATCAAATCCTGCGGGGCTTCTGATACTATATAAGCACACAAAAAATTCCTCCACGCCAATCCCGATGGTTAAACGCAACTCTCCTTTACAAGGGTAGGCGGGTCCAGTAAATCCTCGTACCGAGATGTCGGCGGCTTTGAGAGGCGGACTCCCGATCTTGTTGTACATAGCCATGGTCATCAGCGAGACAGAAGCTCCACCGTCGACCAGCGCGGTGAAAGCTTTTTGAGCGACGAATACGGGTAGGGTGATCAATCCTAACCGGCGATTCGCCGCTATTTCTACTGCGGCTACTCGGGAGACCTCTCCTCCCGGTCCACTTGAAAATTTCTCCGAGGGCACGAGTTGGCCCAGTGCCCCACTTGTTTGCAGACCCGGCATTGATCCCGGCTGATTTCTTCCTTCGTTCCATTCTTCTTAGGACCCCTTCCTGCCCCCGTCTTCGTGTTGTTTCGCTTCCGATTCTTCGGGTTGCTATAACAATCTCGGGTGATGTGATTTTTCCGGTGGCAAATAGAACACTTTTCTCCGGCACCCCTTTCCCGGTGGACTTGTTTGGCGCGTTTGTTTGTCTCCGGCTATTGCCCCCACGTCCTTGCTCTTACTGTCCTCCTTGGTGGCTGTGGCTACCCTTTCTTCCCGGTGTCGTGAGTTGTAGTTCCAAGACGTGGTGGGGTTGTGTAGCCGTTGGAGCCTTCGACTCCTCTCTTGTGGTGTTTCTTCTTTCAAAACGTCCTCATCCCGTAGCCCTAGTCCTGGATTGTTCGCCGCATACTTTATCGATTCCAGCCAGTATTCTTTAAACGTTTTCCTTTGACAAAATTTCTGGCGTATTCGGGTAGGACCAGCTTGAACGCGTCCTTTAATAGTGAATCTTAGCATATTTCATTATAGGTTCAGCCTGTACCAAGGCATTGCCTAAACTTAATAACCTTGTGGCGAACATGTTGAGCGTTTCGCCTTTTTCCCTCTTGGCGGCGTATATCTTCTTCGAATGACACTTTCGTCCATGGCGCTGCCACACATCTGTATGATTTCCTCTTTAATCTCTTCGTAGGAAAATTTTCGATTGGCATCTCTCCACGTGTCCAACAACACTCGGGCTGGACCTGTACTCTTCTTGTACAAAATGTGGAGTCTCTTCTTTCATCCAGGGTGACTTCCTCTAAGGCAGAGAAAAAAGCTGCAGGGCTCGTGACCGGGTACCCACGGTCGTCCTCTAAGTGGCCCCACCTCGGGACGTAGGAGTCGTCCAGTGCCTGTTCACGTTGTAACGGTAAATGAGTACTCTGTAATACCTGTACGACGGCTTGTACAGGGTGGGGCACGGGAATCAAGTGTTTTTTGAATAGCTAGTAATCGGCCATTAGGAATGGGAGGGGCGTGAGGTAGGTAGCATTCCATTCCTGGGTTCATAGCATTTAACTTTAACTAACACTCACCTTTATCTTTCAGGTGCCATCATGGAGCAGTGGACGTTAGAACACCGCATGTTCGCGTATGATCATTTTGTTAGGAGTGGCGAGTCAGTGACAGCAGTTCAGCGTGCGTTTCGCCGCAGATTCAACATTCATCGAAATGACTCTGTTCCCGCTCGTGACACAATCTTACGTTGGGTTAACAATCTTCGAACAGGAGGCTCAATAATGAAAACAAAACCGAAGGGGCCGCAACGTACTGTGCGTACTCCAGAGAACGTTGAAAGGGTCAGACAAGCGATGTTGCAAAGCCCAGGCCGCTCTGCTCGGAGACATTCAGCTGCACTCGGAATCAGCAATCGTACTGTTAGACGCATTTTGCATGAAGAATTACATTTTCACCCATACAAGTTAGCGATGGTGCAGGAATTGAATGTAAACGATTGCCCCCAACGACTGAATTTTGCACAGGAAATGCTTGCACTTTATGAGCAGAATGAAAACATGATGGTGGTAATGAGTGATGAAGCCCATTTCCACCTTAATGGGGCCGTCAACAATCAAAACTGTCGGTATTGGGCTGCTGAAAATCCGCGACAACTCCATGAAAAACCGCTGCATAGCCCTAAGGTTACAGTTTGGTGCGCGGTGGGAAAGTTTGGCGTCATCGGTCCCTATTTCTTCGAACAAAATGGGGTTACCGTTACCATAACATCTGGGCGTTACATTGAGATGGTGAACACCTTTTTCATCCCTGAGTTACGAAGAAGGCGTATTGCTCGTCGACATTTGTGGTTTCAGCAAGATGGGGCCACGCCACACACCGCCAGAGCGTCAATGGCTGTTCTTCGCCCCCTGTTTCCCAACCATCTCATTTCGAGATTTGGTGACATTGCATGGCCCCCTCGGTCCCCTGACTTGTCCACATGTGACTTCTTTCTATGGGGGTACCTCAAGTCACGTGTCTACGAGGACAAGCCCCGTACATTAGATGCATTGAAGGAAGCGATCCGTCAACAAATCATCCAAATCAACAGAGACCTGCTGGGAAGAGTGGAGGCCAATTTTCGTAAACGCCTTCAACAATGCGTCGACGGCCAAGGACATCATATGCCAGGTATAATTTTCGGTACATGATTATTATGACATGAAATGCTATGTTCTTACGAATGTTGTTCTACCAATATATTTTCTTTACAAAAATAAATATCATTTTCCTGATTATTCCAAAAACACTTGGTTCCCGTGCCCCACCCTGTATATACCTCTGTAGGTCTTCGTCGGTGTGAGGTTTCTCGGCGCTTGTGGTGGTTGCTCTTCTGTCCGGGTTCTTTGGTATGGCTCCTGTGTTCTCTGGTGTCCGTTCGCTCGTAATCGTCGGCGAACTTCTTACCCCTGTGTGCCCAACAGCTGTTGGCTCCGGACTCCTTGCTACCTTTGGGAAATTCAAGATAAGAGGGGAATGAAGTCCCTGCGTCGAAAGTTCCCCTTCTTCTGCAGTGGAAGGAACTAGATCGCTTTTCTTGGGACGGACCCCCAATGCGAGGTGGTCCCCATACTCCAGTTGCGGAGTGTCCGTCGTCTTATCCTCCCTCCGGTTTAATTCTTCTTCTACTTCTGAGCATGCCTTCAATAACCGATTCGTTTTGGAAAACCTTTTCTTCTTTAAATTCCGTAAACTTTCTGTACTCATTTCCTTTAAGTTCGTTGGTTCGGAATCACTCATGTCACTTGCGCTTTCTTCATTCGTTATTTCCACGCTCTTTACCGACATCGCGAAGCTTGTCTATTTTTATTTTTTTATTTCAAAACCTTTAAAACTGTACTCACTGTTAGCGACACTTTTTACTGTTCACAATTATTTTAACGATAGTGCTTTATTGTTACGCAAATTTATTTTAACAAAAAGTTACACTCTTGCTATAAATACGGCAATACCTTGCAATAGGATCCCACTTCTACGACACCATTTATGTCGTGCGCACCTTTCTGTTTCTTAGGTACTGCACGACTTTATTTCTTTTACAGTTTCTGACACCTTTTAAGTACTGCCCAACCCGTTTATTTATTTATGGTGCTGGACACCCTTTTAATTATGTTAATTTACTTCTCAAATTATTTCTTACGCGCGTGTTTTTTCCGTTCAGGATGACGCGACCTATCCAGACGGATGGCTCTTTAAATTGATTGACGTAAGTTCCTTCGGCTTTCCAGAAGCCTGCTTTAAATGTCAATTCACCTCAGCTAACAAGAGAGGCCTATTGCAAGGTTGCAGAGAAACGACACGCTCCCTCTTATAAAGTTTATTCAATTTCACTCAAATTAATACATAAATTCAAAGTAATAGGCTGATGGATGATTATCAATTTTACTCACAATAAAATCCAATTTTAAATTCAAAAACAAAGTTCACAGTTATCTGGATTTTAAGAAATTTATATAGAGGGGCTTTATATTTTAGTAACAATAAAACTTATGCTAACGAGAAATGAAGTGGTCCAAATCGACCAGATATTTGAAGAATTATTCTACTTACAAAATTTAGAAGTTATTCCCAATAGTTCTGCGCGAGTCCCGCAGATTTATTTTCAGACCAGAACACTCAAAAAAATCGAGAGTCCCACATAATTTTAGATTCATTCACAAAATTATTGACGAGTCATGCACAATGGGTATTCTGACTAAATTCTCTTGTATAGTCGCTAACAATAAAATTCTTATGCACAACAAGTTCTTAATTTCAATTTAGTGACAATTTATAATTTCCGTTTTAAAATTTTCTTACACCACTACTTTGACGAATAAATTGAGCCACGGCTAACTTTCGGAGGATCGTCTACAACTGATTTTGACTCTCAAAGTTCCCCCTCAGAATTACAAAAAACTCCTCCCTTTGGCGTCTAAAGGGCCTATCAAAACCAGTTTCATTATATGACATCATTCGTACAAAATTACTGCTCTTCTATTGGCTCTAATCTCAACTTCGTTAAATTCTACGCTCCGCCTTTCTTAACGAAATTTTAAATTAAAATTAAACAATTGAAATTGAAATTTTAAAATTTTAAAACAAAACTTTTAAATTTCGCTCGAGGGTTTACCTCAGGCGAGACCAATATCAACAAAAGTGGCAGCTTACAAGATTCCAAATGGAAAACAGACCCTTAAGTTTCTAACGGCCCCTTTGTTTTCTACCATAACTCTCTCCGAGGCTGTCAAACTCTAAGTTCTCTTCTCTGATTACACACTCAGCCTTTGATTATACTCTGGGCAGCTGTACGCTTTACTTTGGTCGGTGTCCATTTTAAAGATTTAAATTTTCACGCGAAATTAAATCAATTTCAAAATCCCTCCTACGAGAATCTGAAGATAGAACAAACTTTAAACAATCTGAAACATTCCTGATTTATTCGTTCATGAATGCTTGTAAGCCAAACCACCTTGCTTTCAGAGATGTACACAACGAAACCTTAAAACTAAAATTTCTGTACTTATTTTATAAAAGATTTCTGCATGCAAACTTCATGGTTACGACAAGATACTTGAAGTAATTTTGAAGTCATTTTTTGAAGTCATTTTTGAAGTCATTTTTTGAAGTCAGTTTTTGAAGTCAGAAGGTTGCACCAAGAGGGTCAACCAAAACAGAGGTTAATCGTCTCCACTTGATAAAGATCAAGTGCAGTCATTTTCCATTTTCAGTTAATTTCAAGTTAGACAGTTTAAGTTATAGAGATACTTGATTGCATTTCAAGTAAGTCGGTTGCACCAAGAGGGTCAACCAAAACAGAGGTTAATCGTCTCCACTTGAATAGAGATCAAGTGCAGTCATTTTCCATTTTCAGTTAATTTCAAATCAGTTTTCAGTTTCGGTTGGTTGCATCCAAGAGGGACAACGAAACCCCAGAGATTTATAAGGATACTCGAAGTAGTTTCGAGTCAGTTTTAGTTGCAAATCAGTTTTCAGTTTCAGAAGGTTGCATCCAAGAGGGACAACCGCCCCAGAGATTTCAGAAGTATTCGAAGTCAGTTATATTCGAAGTCAGTTATATTCGAAGTCAGTTATATTCGAAGTCAGTTATATTCGAAGTCAGTTATATTCGAAGTCAGTTATATTCGAAGTCAGTTATATTCGAAGTCAGTTATATTCGAAGTCAGTTTTATTCGAAGTCAGTTTTATTCGAAGTCAGTTTTAAGTCCCAAGTCAGAGTTTTATTCCGAGTCCCAAGTCATTTTTATTCCGAGTCCCAAGTCATTTTTATTTCGAGTCCCAAGTTATTTCAATGCAGTCAATTGAATTCAACTTTTTCTTTGTAATTTAAGAGAATTTAATTTAAGAAAATGTAATTTAAGAATTTAATTCAACCTTTTTTGTGTTGTAAAAGAGAATTAAATTCAACGAGAATTGACCGGTTTGCGTCTTTAGTTAACCTTTTTTTTTTTGTTTGTGAGAAGGAAATTGACCGATTTGTCTTTTCTTTTTCATGCATTGTTACGAATATAAATATATAGTCATGTAATTTATTATTTGTCACAAAACCGTTTTTACAATTGTTTGTAATGACTTGATAATCATTGTAATGTATACGTGATAATAATAGTTGTGTAATAATTAATTAATCGATCTTGTCCCAATGACTCCTTTTAAATTACTATGCTGAGGAACATGCCGTCCCTCCGTTTTGTTTCAACTTTTTAATTTTTGTTCTAAGTAGTGTGACAAGCAATCTTTTTTTAAAGAGCAAAGTGCTCACGAAAGACTTATTGTCAATTTCAGACATATACCCCCCGCTCAGTCACTCAATTCCCCCTGAATGTCGTACTCCAAACTTTCTTTTTATTTTATTTTATTTTAACACCCCCAAGCCCAGTTGAACCGTGTCAACCAGAGAAATGGTTCAACCATGGTTAATTCCTCTTTGGTACGATGGAGCATAACCTCAATTTAGGTTGTGTTTTTTTTTATATTACAGTATATGTTTAGTTCATTATAGTTTATAATTGATTTCTATTTTCAACTTTTATATTTTTTATATTTTTTTTATTCGATTAATAATGAGTAATTATCGTAGTCGAATTTAATTAATTGTGTGTCAAAATATCAAATAATTCAAATTCTATCAACATTCAACGAAAGAGTATAATTTTTCTACTTAACATGCACAAATTATTAAACCTTTTTAATATTTTTTTTATTATATAAAAATAATTTTTAATGAAAAATTTACCTGTAATTAGATTTTATAATAATTGACCTTGAGCTTAAAGGATTTTGTAATAATAATAATGATAATAATAACAATAATAATAATAATAATAACAATAACAATAATTGACTTAAACTTAAAAGATTTTATAACCCTAAACCCATCTTAAATTATTATACATTATTTTTAAACTTTGTTCATTCAAAAACCTTCCAAATCCCTACACATAGACACGCATGTATGCACACTATATATACTATATACATACAAACCTTATGCTAAAATCATTGAATATCACAATAAAACTATTTCATTACGTAAGTGCAAACTATGCTATTTAATCTTAATCATTTTTGCTTTCTAATATATCTTGCTCATGCATTTATTCAGTTACTTGAACAATCCTATCAGCTAATCTGTCGCGCGAAATTGTAAAATACACACTTTGCACCTAATACACCCAAATACACACTAGACCACAGGTCTATACATGATCGATTACGTAATTCTATTTTTACCTACACTAGTCAATAAAAATTAGCTTATAGATTGTACGATTTACATTTTTCCCTTTTATCTACTCTATTCATTATGTACATAATTTATCCCACAGAAAAAAATAAAATTTGGTAAAAACTTTTAACAATATCATTGTTTGTCTAACTTAATTGTTTGTCTAAATTAAAGTATTAACCTTTGAATTTTTTTTTTATATTATATAATAACTCACTTGTTCTGTATAAAAATTTGTAATGTAAAGAAAAATTCGTCATCTAACTTGAAGTAGTTAGGATGTTATTTTCTCATTGTATTGTATTAATGGTACCCTGTTAGGATGTTATTCTCTCATTTGTATTGTATTAATTGTATTATTATTGTATTAATACCATTTTAGGGGGGAAATACTGTAAAAAGTGAACAATGAACAATTCCTACACCATCATTATATGGATTCATTGTCTTCATAGTTTTAGGTTTGAATGTTCATTTTTACATAAGAAACCAAAATCGCCTAAGCGAGTTTTGGATAGAATTTCGATTTATACTTCTTTATTCATTACTGTATTTCTCTAATTCATCTTTTCTAATAATGACTTATACACTATGACGTCATAAAATAACTTTATTCTCTTTACGTTTCCCATACTTTGTACACTGAATCACGTTCTTAGTATTTGGACATCTTCCGTATTCAATGTATGGTAAATTCTTTAGTAATAAGGTTGTGGTGTTATGTAGTATAAACATTATTATTCAACCATATTCATCCATACGTCACGTTTTCCCGTCATTAATTCCCCTTGATCATTATCCTATATAAATTTTATTAAATATTCATTTTTTCTCGTTCGTTCGAAAACGCAAAAATACGTTCTCGTATTATTTTTTCATTTTTATTTTTTAAGTGCGTTCACCCCTAAAGATATTCATAAATGCTTAGTAAGTTATTATCAAATTCCGCTCACGACGACAGATTCGAGCGCCTCAAAGATAAAATATCTCCGTTCGCTCTGATTCCAAATTTATAACATATTATTATATAATGTAACACGTTATGTTTTATATAAATCTATATCATGTGTGCCATGTACGTTGTATTATATTTCTAAACATCTTAATTGTCTATTAATATGAAACTGTAAAAACAAAACAAAGTTATAGTAACTGTTTAATTGTAATTAACTGTAATACTTTAATTTAATATAACGTAATGTACTTTAATGAAACTGTAATTAATAATAACTTGTAATGTACTTCAATGAAACTGTAATTAAATGTAATGATTTAATTTATAATGTAAGAATGTACTTTAATAGAACTGTAATGGACAATCATAAGCGAATGTGAAGTAATCCATAATTATAATCGTAATTGTAGTGAACCAAAATTAATACGTACTCAGTCGTGTACTTAATTTGTACTTATGTGTACTATTACGAAATGACATCGCCTTCAGAAATGAAGATTCGGCAAAAATATACGATTAGTTTTTATTTTTATTTTTTTTATTATTTTTAGTTGAAATCTTTCAAAACATCTGATCATGTGTTTAAAAAGGGGGGAACTTAACCTTCGACTGTCTTCCCCCAAACATTTAAGTTTATATTATACATGTATTTGTAAAATTAAGGCACTTCAGATTAGCACTTCTTCATTAGACTTCTTCGTCAAGTCACTTCATATTAGCACTTCATTACGAGCATCCCTTGTTAGCAGCCTTGCTGCGAGGAGGGGGCAGAGGCCCCTTGCCTTCTTAATATTTTTAGATTCCGGCCTGAGCCATGGTCGAAAGAGGTCGAACCTCTACCCCTGTAAATTCAGAGCACTACCTGTACATTTTGAGAAGTAAACTAAATGTAAGAGAAACTTTTTATTTTCCCCTTCGAGCCGTGCTCTCTTCAGGAACTTAGTCAGTTAAGTCGACAAGTTATAAAAGAAAAGTCGATAATTTTAGTATCAGAGAAAGTATCAGAGTATTATAGAAAGAAAAGAATTAAAAATTGGCGACCCTTTGCCCAAATTAAGAGACAACCCAAGCACCATAGAAGATATTGGCATAACAGTCTGGCGAGTCTGTAGCCAAGAGTTTAACAGAGTGGCGACCGAAAAGAATTAGAATGTTATAGAAGAAATATCCGTTGCTTGCCTCCTAACTAGAACCCCCGTCGATCCGAACCGACCCCAGGGCCATAGACGGAGGGGTTAACATATATATATATATATATATATATATATATATATATATATATGGGAATGAACTCAGAATGGTTCCCTGAGTTTTTTTATGATAGACACAGACCGTGCATGGAACAAGGAACTCTTCTGGGATAATTAAATCCACTATAGTCCGAATAAGTAATGGTAATATAATAGTTACCCCTTTTTCTTTGATTTATTCAATCCAACGTGAATGCAACGAGTCTTTTACTTATACTGAGGTTCTAAATGTAGTGGGCTAGGCTGCTTTAAACCCTAGATCCATGTCCCAAAGCTGGATCCTGTCTGCTTTACAGATAGCTGGTGAGGGAAGCTATATTTATGCGACCTCTTTGCGAGACCCGTTGCCCACGTCGGGCTTGCATCATGAAAAAGAAAAACTATGGTATTTGTCATTTACCGTTACTTATTCGGACTATAGTGGATTTAATTATCCCAGAAGAGTTCCTTGTTCCATGCACGGTCTGTGTGTATCATATATATATATATTATATATATATATAATGTTATAATGTTACAGACCAACAAAGACCCTAGGATCCACTCATGGTTGGTCTACCTAACTGAGTTCGTAATTGTGTATGTCCTCTGTGGTGGCGGAGGGGACCTACAATTTTACGTGGGTTCCGAACCACAAGAACATAAGAAATTTATGCAAAAACTGCCTGTACATTGGCAACGAAAATTTTTTGCATAACTAATTAATTATCAATTTAAAATAATTAATTATCGATTTAAAACCAATTAATTATCGATTTAAAACCAAAGATAGAATCTCTGGATCCTGAGGATCAAGTCACAATAGACTACTATCCAAAAATATGCTACACGCTATATCTATTTATAACCAACATGCAAATATATCAGATCCAAAGAATCCAGTCAATTTCATTACGGTATCCATCAATACTAGTACCTTGCCAACGAAAAATAAGTCAGATCCATATCGATTGCGGACCAAGTCAAAATTTACATATACATTACAATATATATACTTAGGAAGAAAAGTGTAGGTGTGGCTGTAAAGACTGTACAGTAATGTAGAATGTGTGTGCACCCATTTTGGGTCTGCCATTTCAAGGTGTTTGTGGGGCAAGTGAAGATCATGAGTTTTTCAATACCTCACAGTACTATGGGGGGCACCGCTCGGCAGAGGAATCTCTTTAAATAGGGTGTGTAAGGACAGAGAGTATCCCCTAACCCAAGACGCTGCCTCCCTATATCCCACAACACTTGTGTTGAGCTGTGGGATTTATCCCCACAAAGCCTTAATTTTACTATCTTAAACTATACCCTTTCTATCAACATATGCGTCTAATCGATTTTTAAACATGTTTATAGACGTGCAACTAATTACTTCTTCCGTCAAACTATTCCAGCTATTTACTATTCTATGCGTAAACAAGTTTTTCGCAACTGCTGTCTCGAACCTTCTACTTGTCAACTTACACCCGTTATTTCTAGTTGTATTATATTGAGATATTTCGAAAAAGCTACCTCTATCTACGTTATCGAAGCCATTCATAATTTTGAAAACCTGGATTAGATCACCCCTTAGCCTCCTAGTCTCGAGTGTTGTCAATTTTAACTCTTTAAGCCTATCCTCGTACGACTTTGACCTAAGCGACGGAATCATCTTAGTTGCTCGTCTTTGAACTCTTTCGATTTTGTCTATATCTTTGAGCATATACCGATTCCAAAATTGGATCGCGTACTCCAAATGGGGTCTAACTACTGATTTATAAAGAGGAACTATAATATCGCGCGATTTGTACTCAAAATTTCGAGCTATAAAACCTAACACTTTGCTCGCCTTATTGAACGCTGCTGTACTTTGTTTCGCTACTCTTAAATCACTAGTGACTATAACTCCTAAATCTTTTTCCTGCTCTACGCTTGTTAAATCTTTCCCTGACATACTATACCCAAAATTACCGTTGCGCGAACCTATATGCAAAATTTTGCACTTATCCACGTTAAATCTCATTTGCCATGTGACTGACCAATCAACGATTTTATTCAGATCTTCCTGAATTTTACCTCTATCTTCATTAATCGCCCTACCACCCAGCTTCGTGTGATCCGCAAACTTTGAAACTGTACTGACTAGGCCGACATCTAAATCGTTAATATATATAAGAAAAAGCAAGAGGCCCAATACAGAACCCTGAGGAACGCCACTCGCTACATTAGCCCAACACGACTCCGCTCCATCAACGACCACCCTCTGTTTCCTACCTCGCAACCACTCTTCTAGCCAATTTATTACTACACCCCTGATTCCATGAGCCTTAGTTTTTTCAATGTGTCTTTTGTGCGGCACGGTGTCAAACGCTTTTTGAAAATCTAAATACACTACATCAACCGCCCGATGTCTATCGTAAACGTCAACCACGCTTTGGAAAAATTCTAAAAGATTAGTTACGCAAGATTTGTTTCGCCTAAATCCGTGCTGCGTATTTCTAACTAGCTTATGGAATTCTAAGTGTTCGACTATACGATCCCTAATTATTGATTCGAGTAGCTTACCTACAACAGGCGTTAAACTGATTGGCCTATAATTTCCCGCCGCACCTTTATCGCCTCTCTTAAAGATAGGTGTTACGTTTGCTAACTTGAAATTATCTGGTACGCACCCCTCAGAAATAGACGCATTAAAAATCTTTGTTAGCGGCACAACAATGCTATCTTTTAATTCTTTTAGTTGTATGGGATATATGGAATCCGGACCCGGTGATTTACGCGTTTTCATTTTATCAATATAGCGCATTACCTCCCCTTCACTAACGACAATATTATCCAAAATATTACCATTATCAAAAGGTATTATGTCTATGACCGTAGGGATATTCGTTACATCTTCTATAGTAAAAACTGACGTAAAAAATTCGTTTAGCAAGGTAGCCATTTCCTTGTTTTCAGAAACTAGATCTCCGTTTACATTTTTCAATGGACCCAAGACACTTTTTACTGGATTTCTATTATTGACGTATTGAAAGAATCGCTTGGGGTTTTCTTTACCGTCACGAACTATGGAGATTTCAAATTCGCTCTTGGACTGTTTTATTACACATTTCGCTTCACGCCTCAGAGATATGTAGTTGTTTCGTAACAACAAATTGTCTTTATCGCACTTATGTAGCCTATAAGCCCTATCTCTACTCTTTATAATGTCTCCTACTCTAGAAGTAAACCACAAGGGCTTGTTGTTTACTTTCGCACGCTTAATTTTGTACGGTACACATTCCTCATTTATAGTCCTAAATACTGTTTCGAACGATTCCCACATTAGTTTTGCGTTGGAGTTCCCCATCACGTATTCCCAATTGACGTGTGACAATTTATTTCGAAATTTACTAAAGTCTGCGTGCTGGAAGTTAGGAATTTTCGTCGAGTTAGCTGGTTTCGAGTGACTTACTGAGAGGACAAACTCTACCATATTGTGATCGCTATTGCCCAACGGTTCTATTATTTGAAGATCAGTAATTAGCCTATCATCCGTAGTTATTACTAAATCTAAAATACTGTCCAACCTCGTAGGTTCCCCAACCTTTTGAATAAGAAAGCTATCCTCGAGAAAATTAACTAAACGATTACCTTCCGCGTCTCCCTGCATTGTCGTAATTTACGTTAGCGCAATTAAAGTCACCCATAACTAAAGCCTGCTCACTACCGATTATTCTCTTTAGTTCACGATATAACGCTTCGTCCGTATAAGCTGTTTGATTAGGGGGCCTATATATAACCGCAACAAGAAGTTTGAAGTCGTTTAATTTAAGTTCTGCTATAGTCGCATCTATCGGTTCTGGAATTGAGTGCTTTACTTCTATAACGTTCGCAATATTATCTTTGATATACAACATAACACCGCCTCCTCGCCTACCTATTCTGTTTTTAACAAAAAGTCTATAACCTTTAATTTGATACTCCCCTACAAAGTCACGTGTTTCAGTGCTAAGCCACGATTCGTTTATCGCAATTAAATCATAGTCTTTACAAGCAATTAAAGAAAAAAATTCATTTATTTTATTTCGTAGGCTACGAGCATTTAAGGATAGAACCTTCAAATTGTTTGTAATTACGACACCTTCGCGAACGCAGGGGAAATTTGTAAAATTTACGCTGGGACAGTTCGAGTTACGGAAGCCTGAAAAGAAGAGACAGTATTATGAAATAGTCTTCCTAAACGCGCAGCCGTAGAAACTGTTCAAAAAATTCGCATAATGCACTCCTTCCTTTTGGCAAAGAGACTTTAGGTTATTGTTAATATAGGTCGCCTTGCTGTAGAAATCGTTACGTTGGATAATTCGAGGAAGTATACCTGATAAGACAATCTTATTAGTTTTCTCATTTAGTCGCTCTATTAAGTCCCTGTACCTAGCCAGCAGTTCTTCCGATCTAGAATTTAAAACGTTATTAGTACCGACATGAATAACACACGTTGTGTCCTCGGCGGTACCGTCTGTAAAATGGTCAACACTATTAGTTATATCCTCCACCCTTGCACCAGGGTAGCAGTAACGGCGCCTACGACGAGGGTTTCTCCCACAGAATTCCTCGAGCTGCCCTCGAACAATGGAATCGCCAACGAGTCGTATTTCCGGTTCATCAGCATCTTCGAAACCTAAAACAGAAAACTTATTGCTTGTTATTACTGGTAGACAAGTCTTTGCTTTTCGCAATGGGGCTCCATTTCGGACTCGAACGAAGGGTTGGGAACTAGCGGAAGAGAGAGGGCTATTAATACTATTTATATTATTAGTAGAAACTGAGGCAGGAGGGGTCCTAACTGGAGTCTCAAGGGAATCCAATTTTGCCGTCAGCAGCATCACGCTTTCTCGAAGCCTCACCCTGGCCTCCCTCTCACGGTCTATTTCGTTCCTCAGGACTTCCATGCTTGAGCACCACCTGCAAACTAACTGTTCATTATTATTAGCCATTGTAAACGCGTAAGCGGCAAATTTCCCTTCACAGCGACTGCAAGTACTTGACGGGGGTGCCATGCTTTTAATTAGTTAAAAAACAAAAAAAAACACAAAACGAGCGTTTGGAAATTAATAAATTACAAAGTAGGTCTACCGCGTGCTTCTTCTGCCGTCACCTGCGAAAACCCGCAAAATTGTTCTTGAAACGCAGAAACAGGTTCTTGTAACACAATTTTATGCTAAATGAATATATAATTAAGCTACCGACGAAAGAAATGTTAAAGAAAAAGTATTAAATGAAACTTATCTGTCCGCTGTTTACCGACTTAATCCCTTTTTTCCCACGGTAGGTGACCCTTTTGTATATATATATATATATATATATATATATATATATATATATATCGTAAAGAACGATGCTTGTATAGGAGAACATCCCGCGCAAGATGAGGAGAATGAACAATTGAAAAATGAGGTAACCACCCGGGAATCGAACCCGGGATCTTCCGATTGCGTCAGATATGATAACCATTACACCACGGGCCTCACTCGAACAAATGCCGTAATTCTTCTACATACGCGCAGAAACCAATGCCCCAAGGGGGCACCTCCCGCATGCCGTATCTATATATACATTTCAACTGCAAAGAACACGCAGTATAAATAACGTAAAGAACGACGCTTGTATAGGAGAACATTCCGCGCAAGATGAGAAGAGAGAACGAACAAATGAAAAAATGAGGTAACCACCCGGGAATCGAACCCGGGATCTTCCGATTTCCGGTCAGATATGATAACCATTACACCACGGGCCTCACTCGAACAAATGCAGTAATTCCTCTACATACGCGCAGAAACCAATGCCCCAAGGGTGCACCTCCCGCATGCCGTATCTATATATACATTTCAACTGCAAAGAACACGCAGTATAAATAACGTAAAGAACGACGCTTGTATAGGAGAACATTCCGCGCAAGATGAGAAGAGAGAACGAACAAATGAAAAAATGAGGTAACCACCCGGGAATCGAACCCGGGATCTTCCGATTGCCAGTCAGATATGATAACCATTACACCACGGGCCTCACTCGAACAAATGCCGTAATTCCTCTACATACGCGCAGAAACCAATGCCCCAAGGGGGCACCTCCCGCATGCCGTATCTAAAGGGTGATCCAGAGAAATGGGACCCAAAAGAAACCCCTGTAACTCTTAAAGTATAAGTCCTTTTATAAAATCATACGCATCATTCGAAAGAGGATAGTTACAAGTTTGTACAGGATTGTATAGGTTTTGACAATACAAGACAAGATAAGATACAAAACAAAATAAAAGTGTTAGTTAAAACTAACCCTTCAAGATGACTGCATGGACTGTGGAACAGCTGCGTTTCATAACTGAGCAATATTATGAGCATGGAAGAAGTGTAGTTTCAGCTCAAAGATCTTTCAAGACAAATTTTCAGATGTCAAAATCACCTAAGAAAGTAATCCGTCGGTGTGTCAGAAATTTTACCCTAACTGGCAGCATTGGAAAAAGAAAACCAACTGGAAGAGTGCGCACAGCAAGGATAGACGAGATCATTAACAGAACTCATGAAATTGTACAGGATAATCCTAACATAAGCATCAGACGTGCTTCTCAGCTGTTAGGAGTTGGATATGGAACAACACACCGTATATTCAAGCAAAATTTAATGCTCTTTCCATATAAAATTCAAACAGTGCAACAACTAAACGATGGAGATTTCGCACGAAGACGACAATTCTGTCAATGGATCCAACAGAAGGTAAATGACACCACCAATTTCTGACACACCGACGGATTACTTTCTTAGAAGGAGATTTTGACATCTGAAAATTTGTCTTGAAAGATCTTTGAGCTGAAACTACACTTCTTCCATGCTCATAATATTGCTCAGTTATGAAACGCAGCTGTTCCACAGTCCATGCAGTCATCTTGAAGGGTTAGTTTTAACTAACACTTTTATTTTGTTTTGTATCTTATCTTGTCTTGTATTGTCAAAACCTATACAATCCTGTACAAACTTGTAACTATCCTCTTTCGAATGATGCGTATGATTTTATAAAAGGACTTATACTTTAAGAGTTAGAGGAGTTTCTTTTGGGTCCCATTTCTCTGGATCACCCTTTATATATACATTTCAACTGCGAAGAACACGCACTATAAATAGCGTCGTTCTTTACGTTATTTATACTGCGTGTTCTTTGCAGTTGAAATGTACACACACACACACACACAACACATATATATATATATATATATATATATATATATATATATATATATATATACACACACACATATATATACAGAGGAACCTTGCTTAACGAGTGCCTCGTATAACGAGAAATTCGTATAACGAGCCAAAAGAATGGGGGAAAATTACCTTGCATAACGAGCGACACTTTGCTTAACGAGCAAAATATTTCGTCAAAATTTAAAGCGTAGACAAAAACAAATGTCTCTAGACAGTTTCCTCGTGAAAAAGGATCCAAAAGAAAGTGAAAGTGCCTCTAAAAAATTTAAAGCTAGTGACTGTGAGCTCGTCGAGAATGTTATTGCATTGAACGAAGACGATTCTCCTCCTTCCCCTCAATAACCCTCTCCTCCTCCCCTGTCTCTTCATTTCCTTTGCGTGCGTCAGGAGCACCTTCTCTCTTCGTAAGTTATTTATAAATTTCACCGTTTACTAATTATTTACATTCTCTTTTGGGTTAATTTTTATTAATAATCTTTTCATTTCATGCAATAATGTATATATATATATACACATATATATATATATATATATATATATAATATTTAGGAGAAATCCAATGACAAGGAGAAATGTAAATGCCATGAAAAGTCTTCTTTAATGCGCAACGTTTCGAGCAATACGCTCATCTTCAGGCTGTTTAATAACAATGTGAAATTAAAATCAATATTGAATGAAAAACAAAACAGAAAATTTCTATAACCTATTCATAAAGACAAATTTTAAAAGACTGAGAAAAGAGGGTTAAATTCTAAGTTATACAGATTTACATATAAAAATTAAGAAGCTATTTTAAATACATATAGTAAATGTGAAATTAATACACTGGAAAAATTAACAATAGTACACTGGAATATACACACACACATATATATACAGAGGAACCTTGCTTAACGAGTGCCTCGTATAACGAGAAATTCGTATAACGAGCCAAAAGAATGGGGGAAAATTACCTTGCATAACGAGCGACACTTTGCTTAACGAGCAAAATATTTCGTCAAAATTTAAAGCGTAGACAAAAACAAATGTCTCTAGACAGTTTCCTCGTGAAAAAGGATCCAAAAGAAAGTGAAAGTGCCTCTAAAAAATTTAAAGCTAGTGACTGTGAGCTCGTCGAGAATGTTATTGCATTGAACGAAGACGATTCTCCTCCTTCCCCTCAATAACCCTCTCCTCCTCCCCTGTCTCTTCATTTCCTTTGCGTGCGTCAGGAGCACCTTCTCTCTTCGTAAGTTATTTATAAATTTCACCGTTTACTAATTATTTACATTCTCTTTTGGGTTAATTTTTATTAATAATCTTTTCATTTCATGCAATAATACTGTATATATATATATACACATATATATATATATATATATATATATAATATTTAGGAGAAATCCAATGACAAGGAGAAATGTAAATGCCATGAAAAGTCTTCTTTAATGCGCAACGTTTCGAGCAATACGCTCATCTTCAGGCTGTTTAATAACAATGTGAAATTAAAATCAATATTGAATGAAAAACAAAACAGAAAATTTCTATAACCTATTCATAAAGACAAATTTTAAAAGACTGAGAAAAGAGGGTTAAATTCTAAGTTATACAGATTTACATATAAAAATTAAGAAGCTATTTTTAAATACATAGTAAATGTGAAATTAATACACTGGAAAAATTAACAATAGTACACTGGAATAATGAAACTAACTAACCTTACACTGCAGTTTCCGAGGCTAACTAATTTGAGCAGAGGCAAGACGGGAAAAACAAGAGATGGCGAGGGCGATTGGGGAAGGGGGGATTATAAGGAATTGGGGAAGGAGGAGGGATCATAGCAAATTGAGGGGGACGGCAGATGAGTCAACATTCAGACTAGGGGACAATGTTTTAATGAAAAGCGATTCCAAAATTCTTAGTGAGTTGGGACAAGTATTACAACCAAGAATTTTAAAATTGTCTAAAGTGACATCAGTTTTACATTTTATGCTGTGTTCGCGAATACTCGAAACTTCTTTAGTTTTTAAAATTTTACCTGTTCGGCCACTTATTCCCATATGCGAATAAAATCTAGCCCTGAGAGAGCGAACAGTGCTGCCAATGTAATTCCCAAGGAGACACCTAGGGCAGGTAAATAAATATACAACACCGCTACGCAACGAGTCAGGGGTTCGATCCTTCGCTGAGAAAAAGCTACCTAAAGACGTTTTATTAATAAATATGATGCGGAAATCAGTATGATAAAAAAATTTCCTTAACAATTTTGTAAATTTAAGCTTAAATTCCTTATTCAAAGGACCCATTTCAGGTACCAAGAAATATTTTATATCCTTCGGCACTGTAATACATGGAAGTTGAGGGCTATAAACATTATTTAAGAAGGATCTAATTAGTTTGTCTACATTTATTCGCATATGGGAATAAGTGGCCGAACAGGTAAAATTTTAAAAACTAAAGAAGTTTCGAGTATTCGCGAACACAGCATAAAATGTAAAACTGATGTCACTTTAGACAATTTTAAAATTCTTGGTTGTAATACTTGTCCCAACTCACTAAGAATTTTGGAATCGCTTTTCATTAAAACATTGTCCCCTAGTCTGAATGTTGACTCATCTGCCGTCCCCCTCAATTTGCTATGATCCCTCCTCCTTCCCCAATTCCTTATAATCCCCCCTTCCCCAATCGCCCTCGCCATCTCTTGTTTTTCCCGTCTTGCCTCTGCTCAAATTAGTTAGCCTCGGAAACTGCAGTGTAAGGTTAGTTAGTTTCATTATTCCAGTGTACTATTGTTAATTTTTCCAGTGTATTAATTTCACATTTACTATATGTATTTAAAAATAGCTTCTTAATTTTTATATGTAAATCTGTATAACTTAGAATTTAACCCTCTTTTCTCAGTCTTTTAAAATTTGTCTTTATGAATAGGTTATAGAAATTTTCTGTTTTGTTTTTCATTCAATATTGATTTTAATTTCACATTGTTATTAAACAGCCTGAAGATGAGCGTATTGCTCGAAACGTTGCGCATTAAAGAAGACTTTTCATGGCATTTACATTTCTCCTTGTCATTGGATTTCTCCTAAATATTAAATTGAAGCTCTGTAGAAGCAACCCGCATGATTATATAATATATATATATATATAGGGCGTCAGAAAAAATGTATACACACTTTAAATAATTATAAAGGCAGTGTTTATTAAAATACATTTCATTTTCAAAATGTAATAGAATCTACAGACATTATTTAATCGTTTTGTCAACGCCTGTTTTCAAACTGACGTCCGTTCTGGTCCAGGCACTGCTGATAACGCGAAGCAATGGAATCGCAAACATCACGAAACATTTCGTTTGGTATTTGTGTGCATTCTCGTTCAATGGCTGCTCTCAATTCAGCGACTGTTGCAGGTTTTATAGCGTAGACTTTGTCTTTTAAGTATCCCCATAAAAAAAAGTCTAGTGGTGTGAGGTCTGGTGAACGCGGAGGGTATTCTACGAAACCCCTTCGTCCAATCCACATCCACATCGTGCCAAGTACCACTCGCAATACTCCACTCTTCGGTCCGGATCATCTTCTTTAATAGCATGGACTAATCTTGGAATGTAATTTTTCCATTGACAGCGCTTCAAAATGCGTTGGACAGACGATTCTGAAATTCCTACCTCACGACTCGCTTGCCGCACAGATTTTCTTGGACTTTGGTGATACGTTTCCAGTCCTCTTTCTTGCTTTGTGGGGCTTGTCGATGTCCGTGGTCTTCCGGAACGCTTCTTGTGGACATTCTGAACAGTTCCATCGGCTTCAAACTTATCTCTAATTCGAGTGATGGTAAGTCGCGTTGGTGGATCTGTTTGAAACTCCCTCCTAAACTGTCTTTGCACTTCAACTGCGTTTTCACACTTCCAGTAGCATTTTAGAATGAATTTCCTTTGTTCAAAGCTTAGTCTGACTGCCATTATTAATTCTAATGGGTTTAACTTGGAAAGAAAGAAACATCAATTGAGCTCAATTGAGCTATCAGCTGTTAAAGTGTGTATACATTTTTTTGGGACGCCCTGTATATATATATATATATACATATTGCATATATATATATGTGTGTGTGTGTCCCCATCTTTCCTTGTGAACAGACGTGTTTTATCGAGTGTCCAGTGTTACCAATTGAATAAGTGGTTATCGTTCAAGTGTCTTTAAAAAAAAAAATAGTGTTTGGTGCACTTAACTAAATTACTTCGTGTTACTAATCATTAATTAATGAATATATTTCATTTAATGACTTTATTCATTACTATATTACTTGACTAAACCAAAGCTAGTGCTTGTTTGTTTTCCGAATCTATTACTAAACGAGGTTTCATAAGGTTGAAATTCCCTTGGTTTGCCTTTTTTTGTTTTTCAAATCTATCAGAAACGTGCCATTTAATACTTTTTCTTTAACAGATCTTTCGTCGGTAGCTTTGTAATTATATATTCATTTAGCATAAAATTGTGTTACAAGAACGTTCTTGCCGGTTTTCGCAGGTGACGGCACAATAAGCACGCGGTATACCTACGTTGTAATTTATTAATTTCCAAACGCTCGTTTTTTGTTTTTGTTTGTTTTTTAACTAATTAAAAGCATGGCACCCCCTCAAGTACTTGCAGTCGCTGTGAAGGGAAATTTGCCGCTTACGCGTTTACAATGGCTAATATTAATGAACAGTTAGTTTGCAGGTGGTGCTCAAGCATGGAAGTGCTGAGGAACGAGTTAGAACGTGAGAGGGAGGCCAGGGTGAGGCTTGAAGAAACCGTGATGCTCCTGACGGCAAAATTAGAATCCCTTGAGACTCCAGTTACGACCCCTCCTGCCTCAGTTTCTACTAATAATATAAATAGTACTAATAGCCTTCTCTCTTCCCCTAGTTCCCAACCCTTCGTTCGAGTACGAAATGGAGCCCCATTGCGAAAAGCAAAGACTTGTCTACCAGTAATAACAAGCAATACGTTTTCTGTTTTAGGTTTCGAAGATGCTGATGAACCGGAAATACGACTCGTTGGTGATTCCATTATTCGGGGGCAGTTCGAGGAATTCTGTGGGAGAAACACTCGTCGTAGGCGCCGTTACTGCTACCCTGGTGCAAGGGTGGAGGATATAACTAATAGTGTTGACCATTTTACAGATGGTACCACCGAGGACACAACGTATGTTATTCATGTCAGTACTAAGAACGTTTTAAATTCTAGATCGGAAGAACTGCTGGCTAGGTACAGGTACTTATTAGAGCGACTAAAGGAGAAAACTATTAATATTGTTTTAACAGGTATACTTCCTCGAATTATCCAACATAACGATTTCTACAGCAAGGCGACCTATATTAACAATAACCTAAAGTCTCTTTGCCAACAGGAATGAGTGCATTTTGCAAATTTTTGGAACAGTTTCTACGGAGAGGAGGGACTTGTTCCTCGAAGATGGACTTCATCTTAATGACGTTGGAGCTGCGCGTTTAGGAAGACTATTTCATAATACTGTCTCTTCTTTTCAAGCTGCCGTAACTCGAACGGTCCCAGCGTAAATTCCACTAATTTCCCCTGCGCTTGCGAAGGTGTCGTATTACAAACAATTTGAAGGTTCTATCCTTAAATGCTCGTAGCCTACGAAATAAAATAAATGAATTTTTTTCTTTAATTGCTTGTAAAGACTATGATTTAATTGCGATAAACGAATCGTGGCTTAGCACTGAAACACGTGACTTTGTAGGGGAGTATCAAATTAAAGGTTATAGACTTTTTGTTAAAAACAGAATAGGTAGGAGAGGAGGCGGTGTTATGTTGCATATCAAAGATAATATTGCGAACGTTATAGAAGTAAAGCACTCAATTCCAGAACCGATAGATGCGACTATAGCAGAACTTAAATTAAACGACTTCTAACTTCTTGTTGCGGTTATATATAGGCCCACTAATCAAACAGCTGATACGGACGAAGCGTTATATCGTGAACTAAAGAGAATAATCGGTAGTGAGCAGGCTTTAGTTATGGGTGACTTTAATTGCGCCAAAGTGAATTACGATACAATGCAGAGAGACGCGGAAGGTAATCGTTTAGTTAATTTTCTCGAGGACAGCTTTCTTATTCAAAAGGTTGGGGAACCTACGAGGTTGGACAGTATTTTAGATTTAGTAATAACTACGGATGATAGGCTAATTACTGATCTTCAAGTAATAGAACCGTTAAGCAATAGCGATCACAATATGGTAGAGTTTCTCCTCTCAGTAAGTCACTCGAAACCAGCTAACCCGACTAAAATTCCTAACTTCCAGCACGCAGACTTTTGTAAATTTCGAAATAAATTGTCACACGTCAATTGGGAAAAAGTGATGGGGAACTCCAACGCAAAACTAATGTGGGAATCGTTCGAAACAGTATTTAGGACTATAAATGAGGAATGTCTACCGTACAAAATTAAGCGTGCGAAAGTAAACAACAAGCCCTTGTGGTTTACTTCTAGATTAGGAGACATTATAAAGAGTAGAGATAGGGCTTATAGGCAACTTAAGTGCGATAAAGACAATTTGTTGTTACGAAACAACTACATATCTCTGAGGCGTGAAGCGAAAAGTATAATAAAAAAGTCTAAGCACGAATTTGAAATCTCCATAGCTCGTGACGGTAAAGAAAACCCCAAGCGATTCTTTCAATACGTCAATAATAGAAATCCAGTAAAAAGTGTCTTGGGTCCATTGAAAAATGTAAACGGAGATCTAGTTTCTGAAAACAAGGAAATGGCTACCTTGCTAAACGAAATTTTTACGTCAGTTTTTACTATAGAAGATGTAACGAATGTCCCTACGGTCATAGACATAATACCTTTTGATAATGGTAATATTTTGGATAATATTGTCGTTAGTGAAGGACTGGTAATGCGCTATATTGATAAAATGAAAACTCGTAAATCACCGGGGCTGGATTCCATATATCCCATACAACTAAAAGAATTAAAAGATAGCATTGTTGTGCCGCTAACAAAGATTTTTAATGCGTCTATTTCTGAGGGGTGCGTACCAGATAATTTCAAGTTAGCAAACGTAACACCTATCTTTAAGAAAGGCGATAAAGGTGCGGCGGGAAATTATAGGCCAATCAGTTTAACGTCTGTTGTAGGTAAGCTACTCGAATCAATAATTAGGGATCGTATAGTTGAACACTTAGAAGTGCATAAACTAGTTAGAAATACGCAGCACGGTTTTAGGCGAAACAAATCTTGCTTAACTAATCTTTTAGAATTTTTCCAAAGCGTGGTTGACGTTTACGATAGACATCGGGCGGTTCATGTAGTGTATTTAGATTTTCAAAAAGCGTTTGACACCGTGCCGCACAAAAGACACATTGAAAAAACTAAGGCTCGTGGAATCAGGGGTGTAGTAATAAATTGGCTAGAAGAGTGGTTGCGAGGTAGGAAACAGAGGGTGGTCGTTGATGGAGCGGAGTCGTGTTGGGCTAATGTAGCGCGTGGCGTTCCTCAGGGTTCTGTATTGGGCCCCTTGCTTTTTCTTATATATATTAACGATTTAGATGTCGGCCTAGTCAGTACAGTTTTAAAGTTTATGGATGACACGAAGCTGGGTGGTAGGTCGATTAATGACGAAGATAGAGGTAAAATTCAGGAAGATCTGAATAAAATCGTTGATTGGTCAGTCACATGGCAAATGAGATTTAACGTGGATAAGTGCAAAATTTTGTATATAGGTTCGTGTAACGGTAATTTTTCGTAGTATGTCAGGCAAAGATTTAACAAGCGTAGAGCAGGAAAAAGATTTAGGAGTTATAGTCACTAGTGATTTAAAAGTAGCGAAACAAAGTACAGCAGCGTTCAATAAGGCGAACAAAGTGTTAAGGTTTTATAGCTCGAAATTTTGAGTACAAATCGCGCGATATTATAGTTCCTCTTTATAAATCATTAGTTAGACCCCATTTGGAGTACGCGGTCCAATTTTTGAATCCGCATATGCGCAAAGATATAGACAAAATCGAAAGAGTTCAAAGACGAGCAACTAAGATGATTCCGTCGCTTAGGTCAAAGTCGTACGAGGATAGGCTTAAGGAGTTAAAATTGACAAAACTCGAGACTAGGAGGTTAAGGGGTGATCTAATCCAGGTTTTCAAAATTATGAATGGGTTCGATAACGTAGATAGAGATAGCTTTTTCGAAATATCTCAATATAATAGGACTACAAATAACGGGTGTAAGTTGACAAGTAGAAGGTTCGAGACAGTAGTTGCCAAAAACTTTTTTACGCATAGAATAGTAAATAGCTGGAATAGTTTGCCGGTAGAAGTAATTAGTAGCACGTCTATAAACATGTATAAAAATCGATTAGACGCATATGTTGATAGATTGGGTATAGTTTAAGATAGTAAAATTAAGGCTTTGTGGGGATAGATCCCACAGCTCAACACAAGTGTTGTGGGATATAGGGAGGCAGCGTCTTGGGTTAGGGATACTCCCTGTCCTTACACACCCCATTTAAAGAGATTCCTCTGCTGAGCGGTGCCCCCCATAGTACTGTGAGGTATTGAAAAACTCATGATCTTCACTTGCCCCACAAACACCTTTAAAAGGGAGACCCAAGATGGGTGCACACACATTTCTACATTACTGTACAGTCTTTACAGCCACACTTACACTTTTCCTCCTAAGTGTATATATTGTACTAATGTATATGGTTGTAAATTTTGACTTGGTCCACAATCGATATGGACCGTGACTTATTTTTCGTGACAAGGTACTAGTATTGATGGATACCGTAATGAAATTGACTGGATTCTTTGGATCTGATATATTTGCATGTCGGTTATAAATAGATATAGAGTGTAACATATTTGTGGATAGTAGGCAATTATGACTTGATCCTCTGGATCCAGAGATTCTATCTTTAGTTTTAAATCGATAATTAATTAGCGAGGCTAAATTGATCGTTGCCAATGTACAGGAAGTTGTTACATAAATTTCTTATGATCTTGTGGTTCGGAACCCAAGTAAAATTGTAGGTCCCCTCCGCCACCACGGAGGACATACACAATTACGAACACAGTTAGGTAGACCAGCCATGAGTGGATCCTAGGGTCTTTGTTGGTCCGAAACATTATAACATTATTATTATATATATATATATATATATAATATATATATATATATATATATATATATATATTGTATATACAGGGTGTCCCAAAAAAATGTATACACACTTTAACAGCTGATAGCTCAATTGATGTTTCTTTCTTTCCAAGTTAAACCCATTAGAATTAATAATGGCAGTCAGACTAAGCTTTGAACAAAGGAAATTCATTCTAAAATGCTACTGGAAGTGTGAAAACGCAGTTGAAGTGCAAAGACAGTTTAGGAGGGAGTTTCAAACAGATCCACCAACGCGACTTACCATCACTCGAATTAGAGATAAGTTTGAAGCCGATGGAACTGTTCAGAATGTCCACAAGAAGCGTTCCGGAAGACCACGGACATCGACAAGCCCCACAAAGCAAGAAAGAGTACTGGAAACGTATCACCAAAGTCCAAGAAAATCTGTGCGGCAAGCGAGTCGTGAGGTAGGAATTTCAGAATCGTCTGTCCAACGCATTTTGAAGCGCTGTCAATGGAAAAGTTACATTCCAAGATTAGTCCATGCTATTAATGAAGATGATCCGGACCGAAGAGTGGAGTATTGCGAGTGGTACTTGGCACGATGTGGATGTGGATTGGACGAAGGGGTTTCGTAGAATACCCTCCGCGTTCACCAGACCTCACACCACTAGACTTTTTTTATGGGGATACTTAAAAGACAAAGTCTACGCTATAAAACCTGCAACAGTCGCTGAATTGAGAGCAGCCATTGAACGAGAATGCACACAAATACCAAACGAAATGTTTCGTGATGTTTGTGATTCCATTGCTTCGCGTTATCAGCAGTGCCTGGACCAGAACGGACGTCAGTTTGAAAACAGGCGTCGACAAAACAATTAAATAATGTCTGTAGATTCTATTACATTTTGAAAATGAAATGTATTTTAATAAACACTGCCTTTATAATTATTTAAAGTGTGTATTCATTTTTTTGGGACGCCCTGTATATATATATATATATATATATATATATATATATATATATATATATACATACATACATATTGTATATATGTATATATATATATATAAATATATATATATATATATATATATATATATATATATATAATATATATATATACATACATATTGTATATAGTATATAATATAAAAAATATAATATATATATATATATACATACATATTGTATATATGTATATATATATATAAATATATATATATATATATATACATACATATTGTATATAGTATATATATATATATATATATATATAATATTATATATATATATATATATATATATATAATGTTATAATGTTTCAGACCAACAAAGACCCTAGGATCCACTCATGGCTGGTCTACCTAACTGTGTTCGTAATTGTGTATGTCCTCCGTGGTGGCGGAGGGGACCTACAATTTTACGTGGGTTCCGAACCACAAGAACATAAGAAATTTATGTAACAACTTCCTGTACAATGTGTACATTGGCAACGAACAATTTAGCAAAACTAATTAATTATCGATTTAAAACTAAAGATAGAATCTCTGGATCCAGAGGATCACGTCATAATAGACTACAATCCACAAATATGTTACACTCTATATCTATTTATAACCGACATGCAAATATATCAGATCCAGAGAATCCAGTCAATTTCATTACGGTATCCATCAATACTAGTACCTTGTCTTGTCACGAAAAATAAACCACGGTCCATATCGATTGTGGACCAAGTCAAAATTTACAACCATATACAATACAATATATATACACTTAGGAGGAAAAGTGTAGGTGTGGCTGTAAAGACTGTACAGTAATGTAGAAATGTGTGTGCACCCATCTTGGGTCTCCCTTTTAAAGGTGTTTGTGGGGCAAGTGAAGATCATGAGTTTTTCAATACCTCACAGTACTATCGGGGGCACCGCTCAGCAGAGGAATTTCTTTAAATGGAGTGTGTAAGGACAGGGAGTATCCCCTAACCCAAGACGCTGCCTCCCTATATCCCACAACACTTGTGTTGAGCTGTGGGATCTATCCCCACAAAGCCTTAATTTTACTACTTTAAACTATACCCAATCTATCAACATATGCGTCTAATCGATTTTTAAACACGTTTATAGACGTGCTACTAATTACTTCTACCGTCAAACTATTCCAGCTATTTACTATTCTATGCGTAAAAAAGTTTTTGGCAACTGCTGTCTCGAACCTTCTACTTGTCAACTTACACCCGTTATTTCTTATTATATTGAGATATTTCGAAAAAGCTATCTCTATCTACGTTATCGAACCCATTCATAATTTTGAAAACCTGGATTAGATCACCCCTTAACCTCCTAGTCTCGAGTGTTGTCAATTTTAACTCCTTAAGCCTATCCTCGCACGACTTTGACCTAAGCGACGGAATCATCTTAGTTGCTCGTCTTTTAACTCTTTCGATTTTGTCTATATCTTTGCGCATATGCGGATTCCAAAATTGGACCGCGTACTCCAAATGGGGTCTAACTAATGATTTATAAAGAGGAACTATAATATCGCGCGATTTGTACTCAAAATTTCGAGCTATAAAACCTAACACTTTGTTCGCCTTATTGACCGCTGCTGTACTTTGTTTCGCTACTTTTAAATCACTAGTGACTATAACTCCTAAATCTTTTTCCTGCTTGTGGTGCCGCGTTTGTTAGCGGGCTAAAGATAAAGTAAAGGCCAATTTGAGGCTTTATTCAACATAAACATAGCATAGATCTGAAACACAGAAAACAACAATTAGTAAAGACTTGTTACACAGAAAACAATAATTAGTAAAGACTCATTACATTCCTCTCTTCTTTTATAATACGTGATACATTGCACGGTAAGAAACAAAACGACAAGTTGAAGATATTTTGGAAGAAAGAAGAGTCTACAAGTTTAGGCGTTGAGCTGGGTATCTGATTCGAGTGCTTCTTCTGAGAGGGGGACTCGTCTCGGAGGTTACTGACACAGGTGGGCCTCTCTCGACTTCGACTGGAGTCGCTTCGACGGGAGCTGTTGGGACCGTGTGTCGGTGGATCTCAGCGGGTTCTGAGTCGTCCGTTAGCGGGGTGGAATTGATTGGCGGACTGGGTACGGGGGGTTCATAGTGATTCGTGTCATCCCTATTGCTACGTCCCGCCGGTGCCAGGTCCCTGATGGATACGGTATCTTCTCTCCCATTCGGATGCCGTATAAACGCGTAGTTGGGGTTTGCCTCAATTAACTCAACTTCCTCGACGAGGGGGTCGTTCTTGGATCGGCGAATGAATTGGCGAAGGAGTACAGTTCCCGGAGAAGACAGCCACGTCGGTAGTGCAGAACCGGTAGAAGTACGCCGCGGGTGCGTGAGTAGACGCTCGTGAGGAGTTTCGTTCGTGGCCGTACACAGCAGCGATCTAATCGAGTGCAGCGCGTCTGGTAGGACGGACTCCCATTGCGACATCGGCAACCCGCGATCTTCTATGGCTAGTTTGATGGTGTTCATGATGATTCCATTGTAACGTTCGCATTGCCCGTTTCCTTAGGGGTGATACGGCGTTGTGCGACTAGTCGCGATACCATGTTTAGTTAGGAACAGTTTTAGTTCCGAAGACATAAACGATGTCCCTCGATCTGTGTGGATGTAAGAGGGAGTTCCGAAGGTAGAAAATAACTCGGTGAGAAGGGCGATAACGGTTGACGTGTTCGTATCACGGCACGGGAAGGCAAAAGGAAAGCGTGAATACTCGTCGATTACTGTTAGGATGTAAGGTCGCGAAGTTGCGCTCGGAAGCGGGCTTTTAAAGTCGATGTTAAGTCGGTCAAACGGGGACATGGCCCGTATTAAGTGACTAACTTCTGGTTTATAGTACTGTGGCTTACATTTAGCGCATGTTTGGCATTCCGATGTAACTCGTTTGATGTCATCCACTGAGAATGGTAGGTTCCTAGCTCTCACAAAATGAGTCATTCGGCGAACTCCTGGGTGTATCAGATTAACATGCAGCTGGGCGAGGGATATTCTTGGAGTAGCAGCGCAAAAGGATCGCGACAATGCGTCTGCGGCTCGGTTCTCGGGGCCCGGTCTGTATTTTATTGTGAATGAGTAGCCGGCTAGTTCTACACGCCAACGGAGAATCTTATCGTTCTTAATACGACCAGTAGCTTTTCCATCGAACATGAAAGATACGCTCCGCTGGTCGGTGACGACAGTAAAGTGTCGATAAGCTAAGAAGTGCTTCCACTTGCGAATGGATTCGATTACAGCGTATGCCTCCTTTTCAACGATGTGATGGCGACGTTCTGTGTTATTCAGAGCGCGAGAAAAGAACGCCACCGGGCGGCCGTTCTGGGTGAGGGTGGCTCCGATTGCTGAAGAGGAAGCGTCCGTCTCCACAGTGAACGGCAGTTCTTCATCGATTGAACCGACGACAGCTTTCGAGATATCATCTTTGAGTGTTTGGATCGTTGATACTTCCTCGCGAGTTAATGGGAATGATGAAACGTTGAGCAGAGGTTTGATCTTGAGGGAATAGTTCTGAATCCATTTAGCATAGTATGCGAATAATCCGATTACGCGTTGTAGAGACGACTTGTTGCGAGGAGTTTGAAGTTCTTGTAGTGGCCGGAGGCGTTCGGGATCGGGCCGCAATACGCCATGAGAGATAGAATATCCGAGCAGGTGCACTGATGTCATCGAAAGCTTGCATTTTTCCTTGTTTAGACTCAGATTTACTCGTTTAGCGGCTTCCCAGAAATGTCGAAGGTTCTCATCGTGCTCTTCCCAAGTGGTTCCGCAGATGGTGAGATCGTCGAGGTAGGCGTATGGTGATGATAAGTTGTTCGAGGATATGAATTCGTTCATGACGCGCTGGAAGGCCGCGGCTCCGTTAGTTACTCCCATAGGGATCCTTCTGAATTGGTATAGATTTCCGTCAGCCTCGAATGCTGTGAAAGGTCGTTCAGACGGATCGATTTCTACCTGGTAGTATGCGCTTGACAGATCAATTACGCTGTAGTATTTGTGTTGTGAGACTTTGTTGGCTATATCATCGATTCGCGGAAGAGGATATGCATCTAGCATGGTAAATCGGTTGACGGTTTGAGAGAAATCGATTACCATGCGTTTTTTTTTTGTTTCGGTAGATGTGATGACTACTTGAGCACGCCAGGGTGAGTTACTGGGTTCAATTATCTCATCCCTGAGTAGCTTTTCGATTTCTTTCCCAATGAAAATTTTGTCCTCAGAGCAAAATCGTCTGGACTTCGTGGCGATGGGACGACAATCGGCAGTTAAGTTGCCGAATAGTGGTGGGGCTGAAATTCTTGATCGAGTAAGGCCGCATATATGGAGTGCTGGCTCCGGACCTCCGAAATTGATGTTCAATTCCTTGTGTCTGATTAAGAATGGGGTACGGAGTATTATGTCAGCGCACAGATCCGACAAGACGGATAGTTCGAGCTTTTCGTAGTCGCGGTCTCCCATCGTAACCTTCACTGTACATCGACCTGAGATGGCTGCGGATAGATTAGGCGAAGCCATTGATACGACGCCCGAGTGCGGAAGAATGGGCAGCTCTAAGTGTTTGGCTAGATCCTCACGAATGAAGTTGTCCGAGTTGCCAGTATCCAACAAGGCGAGACACGAACGGCCGTTGACGAGGATATCGACTGTTGAGTTGGTAGGCATGGAGGAGCTACACGATAGAGTGGTACTAATGGTCGCTAATGATGCGGCTGAATGAGATGCTGTGTTTTTATCCTGTTTTTGACGTGCCGAGGAAGTACTTGAGCGGCAGACTTTGGCCCAGTGGCCGGTCTTTTCACATTTCGCACAGATATAATCCTTTGCTGGACACCTGCTTCGTGGGTGGCGTCGAGACCCGCAGAAGAAGCACAGAGCGGCTTTGTTGTCGAAATTCGTAGCGGCTGAAGAGTTTGGGAGATCGTCTTCTTGGACGCAGGCAGGCCGGGCAGAGTCAGTAGTCGGCGACGGTTCGTGGCGAGAGCCAGTGGCTGCAACAGCACCGTAATGAGTGAGGTACGATTCTGAGTTTTTCTGGGCCTGATCTAATGTTCGAGCCTGGACGATAGCCTTTTCCAGTGAGAGTGTCATTTTCGAGTAAGCGGGTACGGATGGCGCTATCTCTAATTCCTCGGATGAAAGCGTCTCTCACAGATGAACTCCTGTTTTCGTCGGCGGAAACCGATTTGAAGTTGCAGTCATTGGCTAGTTGTTGAAGAATTTGCAAGTACTCATCGAGGGTTTCCTCGGGCTTTTGGTGACGGGTGGACAACAGGTGGCGAGCGCATACCTCGTTTGGCTTCTTGACGTAGGTGGCCTCTAAGGCTGCCATGGCATCCTCATAAGTAGAGCAGTCTTGAATGATATCAGCGACATCGGGGCCGATATGTATGAATAGAACCTCCAATTTATTGGGGTTGTGTTCGGCGATAGTACTCAAGAAATATTTGAATCCGCGCGACCATAATTTCCATAGTTTCCCAGCTTGGGGAGAATTCGGAGAAGTAATAAATTTATCCGGGCGAATCACCTTCTCCATGATATAGTAAGATTACTGGATGAATATTTGCTTGCTGTATCTGAAAGGCCGACTGAATGGCTGATTGAAATGTTGAATAAATTGTGGTGCCGCGTTTGTTAGCGGGCTAAAGATAAAGTAAAGGCCAATTTGAGGCTTTATTCAACATGAACATAGCATAGACCTGAAACACAGAAAACAACAATTAGTAAAGACTTGTTACACAGAAAACAATAATTAGTAAAGACTCATTACACTGCTCTACGCTTGTTAAATCTTTCCCTGACATACTATACGCAAAATTACCGTTACGCGAATCTATATGCAAAATTTTGCACTTATCCACGTTAAATCTCATTTGCCATGTGACTGACCAATCAACGATTTTATTCAGATCTTCCTGAATTTTACCTCTATCTTCGTCATTAATCGCCCTACCACCCAGCTTCGTGTCATCCGCAAACTTTGAAACTGTACTGACTAGGCCGACATCTAAATCGTTAATATATACGTATAAGAAAAAGCAAGGGGCCCAATACAGAACCCTAGCCAATTTATTACTACACCCCTGATTCCATGAGCCTTAGTTTTTTCAATGAGTCTTTTGTGCGGCACGGTGTCAAACGCTTTTTGAAAATCTAAATACACTACATCAACTGCCCGATGTCTATCGTAAACGTCAACCACGCTTTGGAAAAATTCTAAAAGATTAGTTAAGCAAGATTTGTTTCGCCTAAATCCGGGCTGCGTATTTCTAACTAGCTTATGGAATTCTAAGTGTTCGACTATACGATCCCTAATCAGAGCTGGGCAATAAATACATTGAATGTATTTAAATACTAAATACTAAATACATGGGAGAAATGTATTTAAATACTAAATACAAAATACATCAATTGTATTTAAATACATTTGTAAATACATTTTAAATACATACAAATTTTAACATATGCATTCACTAATTCATGAGTAACAACAATATAAAATGCTTGATAAAGGATAAAGAAATAGTACAATCTAATTTCCGATTATATATTTCCCTTTTTAGAACAAAACAAAAACAAAAGAACTTAGAACTTACGATGTTCAACCAGTGACATATTATACTCGTTATATCATTGTAAAATGAGTAACAATTAATGAGTAGATGAGACATAAACGTAAACATAAGACGTAAACATAAACATAAGGCACCTTACGAATTCTCTTTTATTTCACGGTTGCTGCGGATCAAAACCAATCTTTCAAAAGTTTTGTCTGAAAGAGAGTCTTTAGATTTAATTTTAAAGTATTTTCCATCAAACAGAGGGTGCACTAAATTGTTATCTGCAGATATATCACTGTTTGATTCACCGGATTTGCTTGTTGAAGCCATGACACGCACACGATAAAGAAATCAACCGCTTTCGACTAAGAGTGGCACACAACTGATTGAACTGATACGTTGAAACATGAACCATGCTGTACTACACTGTCGACGCGTCGTACTGTGCTAGTACAGAACGTGTATTAAACCAGTAAAAGTATTTACATTTTTATATTTTGAGTATTTAAATACTATATTTAAATACATGAAAAAGAATGTATTTATAAATACAGTTCTAAATACACAAATGTATTTAAATACTGCCCAGCTATGTCCCTAATTATTGATTCCAGTAGCTTACCTACAACAGACGTTAAACTGATTGGCCTATAATTTCCCGCCGCACCTTTATCGCCTTTCTTAAAGATAGGTGTTACGTTTGCTAACTTCAAATTATCTGGTACGCACCCCTCAGAAATAGACGCATTAAAAATCTTTGTTAGCGGCACAACAATGGTATCTTTTAATTCTTTTAGTTGTATGGGATATATGGAATCCGGCCCCGGTGATTTATGCGTTTTCATTTTATCAATATAGCGTATTACCTCCCCTTCACTAACCACAATATTATCCAAAATATTACCATTATCAAAAGGTATTATGTCTATGACCGTAGGGATATTCGTTACATCTTCTATAGTAAAAACTGACGTAAAAAATTCGTTTAGCAAGGTAGCCATTTCCTTGTTTTCAGAAACTAGATCTCCGTTTACATTTTTCAATGGACCCAAGACACTTTTTACTGGATTTCTGTTATTGACGTATTGAAAGAATCGCTTGGGGTTTTCTTTACCGTCACGAGCTATGGAGATTTCAAATTCGCGCTTCGACTTTTTTATTACACTTCTCGCTTCACGCCTCAGAGATATGTAGTTGTTTCGTAACAAAAAATTGTTTTTATCGCACTTATGTTGCCTATAAGCCCTATCTCTACTCTTCATAATGTCTCCTACTCTAGAAGTAAACCACAAGGGCTTGTTGTTTACTTTCGCACGCTTAATTTTGTACGGTACACATTCCTCATTTATAGTCCTAAATACTGTTTCGAACGATTCCCACATTAGTTTTGCGTTGGAGTTCCCCATCACATTTTCCCAATTGACGTGTGACAATTTATCTCGAAATTTACAAAAGTCTGCGTGCTGGAAGTTAGGAATTTTAGTCGAGTTAGTTGGTTTCGAGTGACTTACTGAGAGGACAAACTCTACCATATTGTGATCGCTATTTCTTAACGGTTCTATTGCTTGAAGATCAATAAATAGCCTATCATCCGTAGTTATTACTAAATCTAAAATATATATATTATATATATATTTTAATATATTTTATATATATATATAATATATATATATATATATATATATATATATATATAATATATAATATGTATGTGTATATATATATATATATGTTGTAATGTTATAATGTTTCAGACCAACAAAGACCCTAGAATCCACTCATGGCTGGTCTACCTAACTGTGTTCGTAATTGTGTATGTCCTCCGTGGTGGCAGAGGGGACCTACAATTTTACGTGGGTTCCGAACCACAAGAACATAAGAAATTTATGTAACAACTTCCTGTACAATTTGTACATTGGCAACGACCAATTTAGCAAAACTAATTAATTATCGATTTAAAACTAAAGATAGAATCTCTGGATCCAGAGGATCAAGTCATAATAGACTACTATCCACAAATATGTTACACTCTATATCTATTTATAACCGACATGCAAATATATCAGATCCAAAGAATCCAGTCAATTTCATTACGGTATCCATCAATACTAGTACCTTGTCACGAAAAATAAGTCACGGTCCATATCGATTGTGGACCAAGTCAAATTTACAACCATTAAGTCAAATTTACAACCATTATATATATATATATATATATATATATATATATATATATATATATATATAAATTTTTAGGTTATGGAAATGTTGGTCCGAAGCTCTGAGCAACATCTTTCTTGACGGATCCAAACACCTGGACCCCCAGAGACTACTTATCTCGTACGCCCATGGGTACCGGAGAAGTGGATAACAACCAGAGCTAATTGGCCCCTTTTCTGAAACAACACTTCCACACGTACGACGGCCCACTTTCCATCCTCCGATGAATGCATTGCGTACTTTGATACGACTGTTGTCGCAACAGCAAGCGCCAGCACCCCACGATCTTTTGCCTACCCCTGAGCCCGACGAGTACCCTGGTGGAATTCAGAGTGCGCGGAGGCCATTCGAGCCAAGAGGAGGGCTACCCGACAAATTTATCGTACGCGAACCCCTACCCATCGCATAGAGATGTGTGGGGCCGCGCAGTTAATTTTCCGCATTTATGTTATTTTTATATTAGTTACCGACAAGCCAATTTTGCGCGTACCAAATTGTATATATTTTATCACTGTGTAATTTTAAGAATCATATATAATCTTTATAAATAAGTATTGTACATAAATTTATATATATATTTAATTAATTCAGCTGTATAAAATAACAAAATCTTCTGTAAAATAACCTCAGCCAACCAAGAACTCAATAAACTCTGAAAACGACCGGCTTTTCCTTCAAGACGCCAACCCCCCAAACGACAGGGAGAGAAGAGGACACGAGAGGCCCCTAAAAGAGATACCCAACAAAGCGATAGCTTGCCTCTCGTATCCTTCATTCTTCCCGGCAACTACAAGTAGCACCAAGAAGGAACCAGCTACAATTGGTGACCCCGGAGTGACCCGAAGCAGCCAGCGGAAGCAGCATCCTTCAGTCGCCGGGCGGAACAAACCGAAGCCACGCCTCTTCGCCGCCCACCCGTAGTAGCCGGTCGGAACCAAAGCAGCAGCAGACCCGAATTACATTCCCGCAAGATGGAATCTGTTGAATCAGGAGTGCACCATGTCACCATCAAGCCACCCACGTTCTCTGAAGCGTCGGCCGCAGGATGGTTCTCCATCATGGAGGCACAATTCCACATTTCCAGAATAACATCCGAAGAGACCAAATTTTTCCATGTTCTAGCCTCGTTACCCCCCGAAGTCGTCTCACGAATTTCAGCAGCAACTCTCTCCAACAAGTCGTACACCGATTTAAAAGAAGAAATCGTGAGTCATTACGAAAAGACGAAGCCAGAACTCTTCGAACGACTCATCTCCAACACTCCTCTCACTGGAAAGCCCTCCCAATTCCTTCAAGATATCCACCAAACGGCACTGAAGGTGGGCGTCAGCGATGATTTGGTGAAGCATAAATTCATCCAGGCGCTCCCATCCTCAATAGCGCCCGTCGTAGCAGCACAAAAGGAGCTGACGCTAACTCAACTCGGCAAACTAGCCGATGAGTTAATACCGTTCGCTCAACAAAGCTGCTACGCGGCGCCAACGTCAACTCGAGCCAATACAAGCCCAAGAACGAATATCCCCATCGGCCTAAAACCCTTCAGCGAGAATCAGCGGCCGGTGGTGTGCCGCGCGCACCTTTATTATGGCCCCCAAGCAAGGACCTGCAGGCCATGGTGCAAGTGGCCAAATAAAGATGACGCCAAGCTGCTCCCCTCGTCACGCCCAAATTCAAGATCTTCCTCACCATCAAGAGAAACGTCGGAAAACTAGATAAGCAGGCTGTGATTAACGCGACGTCCGGCCTGCCGCTGATCTCAGTCGCAGCTCGCATCGCCAGTCTGAAGGTCAATTTTATCATTGACACAGGAGCGAGCATCTCAATTTTACCACCAACTTGTGTCAATGATTGTCAACTCCACCCAACCGCAGTAAAGATTTCCACCGCAAACGGTCAGCCGCTCGAAATATTCGGAGAAGTAACACTGGACATATCAATTCCTAAATTACGAAGAATATTCAGGTGGCCATTCGTCGTCGCCCAAGTCTCCAGTCCACTTCTCGGCGCCGATTTTCTATCCCATTATGACATCCTTGTGGACTGCAAGCATGGCATTTTGAAGGATAGAGCAACAACTCTTCAAGCCACTACTAAACCTGTGCAATCCAAAGACCTTCACCTCATCAATATTAACCCTACCGACAAATTACCTCAAGAAATCAGGAACCTGCTTGACAAGTACTCCTCACTACTGAAACCAGCTCAACCGCAGAAAGTTTCCACCAACACTGTCAAGCATACCATCGACACTGGCAGCGCACCACCAGTGTTTGCAAGCCCTCGACGTCTTCCACCCGATAAATTATCCTCAGCTAAGGCTACTTTCAACAACTTACTTCAAGATGGAATTATAGAACCCTCAAAATCACCATGGGCCTCACCGTTACACCTCGTTCCGAAGAAGATACCAGGCGAATGGCGGGCGTGTGGTGATTATAGAAGCCTAAACGCTGTCACGAAACCGGACAGATATCCACTTCCTCATATAAGAAGTCTGTCAACATCTCTGCACGGAAAATCATGCTTTAGCAAAATCGATCTAGTCAGAGCATATCACCAAATTCCAGTCCACCCAGAAGATATCGAGAAAACGGCTATAACAACTCCATTTGGTTTATTTCAGTATTTATACATGCCATTTGGTTTAAGAAACGCCCCTGCAACATTTCAACGCTTCATGGATACAATTTTCAGAGGAGTTGACTGCGTATTTGTGTATCTCGACGATATTTTAGTCCATTCAAATAACGCAGTTGACCATTTGAAAGACTTAGAACGCGTATTCAAGATCCTTCAAGAACACAATTTAAGAATTTCCTTAGAAAAATGCATATTTCAGCAATCCAAAATTGAATTTCTGGGTCATGAAGTTTCCCCAGCAGGCATTCGTCCTCCTGTAAACAAAGTCTCCGAAATTCAAGATATTCCCCAACCGCAAGATTACCAAAGCCTCAGAAGATTCCTAGGAATGACGGGATTCTATCGCCATATGATACCCCGTTACGCCGATTTAGTCTCACCTTTAAGTGAAATCGTCAGAACTCAAGTCAAAAGCAAAAGTCTACAGTGGAACGACGAAGCAATTCAAGCCTTTCAAGATGTCAAGGATGCACTACGGAACGCCGTTACGCTTTGTCATCCTCTTCCATCAAGCTCAATCCTTCATTTAGTTACGGACTGCTCACAAATAGCAGCTGGAGCAGTTCTTCATCAAATAATCGACAGCACACCAGTTCCCATCGCCTTCTTTTCCAAGAAATTAACTACAACTCAGCAAGCGTACGCCGCATACGATAGAGAATTACTCGCAGCATACCTAGCCGTCCTGCATTTCCGTCAATTTTTAGAAGGTCGTCAAGTAATACTCTTCACGGATCACAAACCGATGGTTTCTGCCTACAAGAGTCCCTTACGAGCCAAGACAGACCGACAACAACGTCATTGGTCTGCCATCACGGAATACGTATGCGATGTAATACATATCTGTGGATCCGAAAACGTCGTAGCGGACTGCCTTTCACGCAACGTAAACGCAGTACATATCGACGCTTTCGATTTATCAGCAATCGCGGAATCTCAACAAAAAGATCAAGAAACGCAAGAATTTCTCCCACGTCTCAAGCCGTTCCCGTTTCCAGAAAATACAACTTTATATTGCGATACATCCACGCCATATCCCCGTCCTTTTGTTCCCAAGCAGCATCGATCTTCCATCTTCAATCAATTTCATAATATTTCTCATCCAGGCATCAAGCAATCACTTCGTATCATTAAATCAAGATACTTTTGGCCCTCAATGAATAAGGATATTCGAACTTGGTCCCGAAATTGTGAATCATGTCAATCCTCAAAAATTTCTCGCCATACAAAATCAGAAATAACCCCCTTCGATTTACCAAGTTCAAGATTTGAAACGGTACATATCGACATCGTCGGTCCCTTACCGCCAACCACTTTGCCCGGTCAAACATATCCTTCCCCATATAGATATCTCCTAACCTGCATCGATCGTGCCACAAGATGGATAGAAGCATATCCTCTGATTGATACTACAGCCACATCAATAGCACACGCATTTCTCGATGTATGGATTTCAAGATTTGGTGTACCACTGCAAGTCATAACGGACCGCGGATCCCAATTCGAATCCGAACTCTTTAGGGAACTCTCAGCTCTCATCGGATTTCACCGACTAAGAACTTTGTCGTATCGCCCTCAGACCAACGGAATAATTGAAAGATCTCATCGCACCATCAAGACAGCAATCATCGCTCGAAAACAAGATTGGCTCCCCGCTTTACCCATAGTTCTCCTTGGTTTACGCAGTCTCCCCAACGAATCGGGTTATTCACCGTTCACCACCGTCACCGGAACCACCCTATTATGCCCGAGGCCAATGATCGCCAATTCGTCGTCAAAATCCAATTCAAAATTCATCTCCGAATTAGCCAAGAAAATGACGCAAATCGATTTCGCCCAACTCTCTCAAGGAAACATTCACTCAGCCCCCAAATCATTCATTCCATCGGAACTCCACAAATCAAGCCACGTATGGGTACGCATCGACCGCGTTCGAAAACCATTCGAGGCACCATATCAAGGACCTTTCCGTGTTCTCGAACGCCACGATAAGTACTTCGTAATAGAAAAAACTAACGGATCATCAGAAGCCATTTCAATTAATCGTTTAAAACCGGCGTATATAGTTTCAGGTCCCACACAGGTACCGGGCGCACAATCGGACGACATCGGATCGGAGAAAAAGCACGCAAGGAAAAAGGACGATGGAGGACGCACCTCGGAGGTAGCAAATACAGACCTCAGGACGGGCGCGCAGGACAACGCAACAACCGGAAACGAGGCCGACCGAGGATCAACGCGAGCTGGACGAAGGATCCGATTCAAATCAAGACCCGAATATTTCTACTTTTGATATACGTGCTCCGCTTCTCGGGGTGGGCAGTAGTGTGGGGCCGCGCAGTTAATTTTCCGCATTTATATTATTTTTATATTAGTTACCGACAAACCAATTTTGCGCGTACCAAATTGTATATATTTTATCATTGTGTAATTTTAAGAATCATATATAATCTTTATAAATAAGTATTGTACATAAATTTATATATAATATTTAATTAATTCAGCTGTATATAAAATAACAAAATCTTCTGTAAAATAACCTCAGCCAACCAAGAAGTCAATAAACTCTGAAAACGACCGGCTTTTCCTTCAAGACGCCAACCCCCCAAACGACAGGGAGAGAAGAGGACACGAGAGGCCCCTAAAAGAGATACCCAACAAAGCGATAGCTTGCCTCTCGTATCCTTCATTCTTCCCGGCAACTACAAGTAGCACCAAGAAGGAACCAGCTACAGATGCAGCGGGCCAGAGCCGTTGCTCGCTGTGCAATGAAGAAAGCGCACCGAGCTTCCTGGCCAGTGATGTAGTCGAGACCACCAAGTCCGAGACTGAGACCGAATCCTGTGAGACCAAGATAGAGATAGAGACCAAGCTCATGCCCTTTCAATTTGCTTTACAGTACTATGGAAATTAGACTACGTTAAGTATATTAATAAACTAATAACTACTTTCTCAGATGTAGTGTGTTGAATGCAAAAAGTGTAGCCTATAAATTAATAAATGAATATATATATATATATATATACGTACTTTTTATTTATTTACTTCTTTTATATCTGTTACAGAAGGTTTAATGAACGTACCTACTACCCAGTGGCCAGTTTGACTTGTGCATTTATTTAAAGCATGATAGGTCCTCATTACACTTAAGGAACAATCAGCATGCTCAGAAGATCTGCTGAAGTTCGACTTCTGTGGGGCCTCATTATTATGCCTCCATGGCTAAATACACACTCAATTGGAGCACTAGAGGCAGGCACTGTTAAAACAGTCATGGCAATATCGGCCAGTGATGGGAATTTATCCCTTTTCTGGTGCCAAAACTTCATTGGAGAGTTGTCGTCTAAAATATGAGATTCATCGATCTCTAAGAGGTACCGCCGCAACTGTTCCCTGCGGTTCAAAATCTTCCCAGTTTCAACGTTCTTCCGCTTGGACCGATTGTTATTTATTTATTTATTGGGTTCAAAATCCCAGCTGAGCCGTGAGCGGCCAAGTTCTAAAGGGCCAGTTCAACCTACAGCCCAAGTTATGCTAAAATTAAAAACTTACGGACTTGGAGGTCCTATTAGGGTCCTACCTCAGGGTTGCTGACTCGATGTGGGCCTACCTTAGGCCTCAGTTGCATGAATTTAAGATAAAAACAAAAGGGGCACTATTTATGGTCTTCTTTCTCAACCTTGCAACAACAACACAACCTGCACTATTGCACGATGCAACAATCTTGTATCTAAACAACCAAACTGAATTGCGAGAGAGCTCTCTATAAGACCACACCCTGTAAGTACGGCATGCCACAAACGAGTAGAAAAGACGCGCAGCGCCCCAAAATGATGCCACAAGAGTACCCAAACAATGATGCCACAAGAGCCCAAAAATGCTAGCTCTAAATTAAGTGAATTTTTCACTAACCTTACAATTATGAGATGGATATATACACACACCTTAACTTAATATATACAAGCAATGCTGCATCAATCAGCTTAGTCATCATATCGCCTTGGGACAACAATGGTTCTTCCTCTTCTAGATTTTCTAACACCGATAGCTTTGATATTTTGCCATTAGTCTCGGAACTTTGGTTTGACTCTGTTTTATTTCGTCATCGCTGCTGTGAGAATGAGCGCTGTCTCTCTGCATCTGCTCATTCTCTGTGCTTGAGTTTCCTGTATAGCATACTTATATATATAATATATGGGAATGAACTCAGAATGGTCCCCTGAGTTTTTTATGATACACACAGACTGTGCATGGAACAAGGAACTCTTCTGGGATAATTAAATCCACTATAGTCCGAATAAGTAATGGTAAATGACAAATACCATAGTTTTCTTTTTCATGATGCTAGCCCGACGTGGGCAACGGGTCACTCGCAAAAGAGGTCCCATAAATATAGCTTCCCTCACCAGCTATCTGCAAAGCAGACAGGATCCAGCTTTGGGACATGGATCTAGGGTTTAAAGCAGCCTAGCCCTGCTACATTTAGAACCTCAATATAAGCAAAAGACTCGCTGCCTTCACGTTTTTGGCTAAAAATATAAGTTACCCCTTTTTCTTTGATGTATTCAATCTGACGTGAAGGCAGCGAGTCTTTTGCTTATATTGAGGTTCTAAATGTAGCAGGGCTAGGCTGCTTTAAACCCTAGATCCATGTCCCAAAGCTGGATCCTGTCTGCTTTGCAGATAGCTGGTGAGGGAAGCTATATTTATGGGACCTCTTTTGCGAGTGACCCGTTGCCCACGTCGGGCTAGCATCATGAAAAAGAAAAACTATGGTATTTGTCATTTACCATTACTTATTCGGACTATAGTGGATTTAATTATCCCAGAAGAGTTCCTTGTTCCATGCACGGTCTGTGTGTATCATATAATATATATAATTCTCTATTTAGTGTTTCCATTTTCAATAAAATTAATCTGATGGGGGCGGGGAATTTTTTGTAGCGCTAACCTAAAAAACATCCAGACCCACACCCCCAAGCAAGACAAACGTGGCAACTCAAAACAGGGTGACTGATTAGTGAATACCTAGAGCCCTTTACTTTTACAAACTTTCATAAACATTCTGAATTGTGTCTGTTCAACCAAGCCACCATCATGAGTATGCCAATAACATGTATTTTTCATTACGGTCTCGAGAGGTCTCGGGGAGAAAAACCGAGACCGCGTCTGTCGAGACCGAGATCTAAATAGCGGAGACCGAGATCGAGATCTGCAAATTGGGTCTCGAGACCGAGACCGATCTCGAGACCTACATCACTGTTCCTGGCGTACCTTTGTATCAGGTATCACCTCCTCCACACCATCGGCTACCATCTGGAAGAAGGTACGGAGTGTCGAGAGACGACATGCCCCCTCCCGAACCCAGGTCCTCCGAACTAATGACGGACTTCTCTATAAACCTAGGTCGGTGGCGAATCTTCTAGCATCTACCTTCGCTTCCGTCTCTTCCACAGACAGTCCCCACGCGCCGGCCCCTAACAAGAGCTGCTCACCATTTCTCGACAACTCCTACAATCGGCTGTTCACCATGCGAGTGCTACAGGTGGCACTGGCCTCTAGACGGTCTCCTTCCCTTGGCCCGGACGGCATCCCCTACTGTATGATGCAACACATCCCTCCTACTATGCAACTGTTCCTACTAGATCTCTGCAACCGTATATGGATCGAGGGCACTTTCCCCTCTCGGTGGAAAGAGGCCTATGTAATACCAATCCCCAAACCAGGCAAAGACCCCCTCGATCCCATAATTATAAGCCAATTGCATTAACATGCTACGTCTGCAAAATCTTTGCAAAAATGATTGCGGCGTGACTCTCCTTTCTCCTTGAAAACAAAGACTCTCTCCGGGTTACCGTCTGGCTTTAGACAGTTTCGTTTCACTACAGACCCCCTCCTGCTCCTTAGCCGAGATATACAGAACGCTTTCAATAGGGGACAGTTTGTCCTGTCCACTTTTTTCAACATCCAGTAGGGCCACGACACCACCCATCGACGTATAATTCTCAGTCAGCTCCAAAATTTGGGTTTCGTAGGAGCCCTGCCGACCTTCATCAAGGGCTTCCTCTCCTCCGGGACCTTTCAAGTACGGGTGGGCTCAGTCCTCTCAGACACCTTTGAGCAAGAGGACGGGGAAGCATCCTCCGTGTCATATGTTTCTCAATCGTAATGAACACAGTAGCAAAATCCCTTCCACCAACCGTCCGTTCCTCCATTTACGCAGATGACCTTGCGATATGGTTCGCGGGGCGGGAACTGCCCGTCGTGCAACGACAAATTCAGCTCGCCATCCATCGGGTGGCGAGGTGGGCGACATCAATTGGTTTCCGCCTGTCCAGTGTTCACCTCTAAAACCAAAAGCATGGTCTTCAGCAGAAGATCCACAGCCATTCCTGCTCCCTCGGTCACGCTATACGGCGAGCCCCTCGAAGTGGTGCCCACCGCGCGGTTCCTGGGCATGACCTTCGACCGACGGCTCAACTGGGTTCCCCCACCTTAGGCACCTGAAACACGCACTACAGTGTCCCCTCGCTCTCCTAGACTACCTTTCCCATACCACGTGGGGCGCTGACCGACGCTCGCTCCTCCATCTTTATACTTCCGTGGTCCAGTCAAAGCTGGACTATGGGAGTATTGTATACGGATCTACCTCCAGCACCTCCCTCCGAATCTTGGACCCGGTACTTAACAGGGGCCTCCGCCTCTCCACCGGTGCCTTCCGATTCTCCCCAGCTTTCAGCCTCCAAGCAGAATGTAACTACAGTACTTCCCTCTCACCCACCGACGGCGTCTGCTCCTCATGAGGACCTACCTTCGCGCGCAGAGGTTACCCTCGTCACTTCTGTACGCGGAAATCTCAGAACCTCCACCCCAGGGACAGAGCTGGCACTTCACTGAAGCGGTCCGCTCTTTCCTGGACCTTTCCAACATGCCCCCTCCCTCAGTCACCCCCATCTCATATCATGTTCATCCTCCTTGGCTCCTCACCACCCCTATCAAGTTTTGCAGGCTTATGTGCCCTGCCAAAAGCTACCACGACCGCTACAGTGTACAAGTCACTCTTCCAGGAACACGTAACCCGACACCTGAACACCGTCCCCATCTATACGGATGGTTCCCGATCAGAGGTTGGTACGGCTGCCTCAGCGGTGAAACTGGCCAACCGCTCTCTAGAGCCGTCCCCCTTCCCCGTGAGGCCTCTGTCTTTTCAGCAGAACTCTTCGCTATTCTGGAAACCCTCGACATCATAAGCACCCACTCCGCCAACTCCTATGTCATCTACTCAGATTCTCAAAGCGCACTACTCTCCCTTGAAAAATTTAACCACCCTCACCCACTCGTCCGCACCATCCAACAAACCTTCCACTCCTTAACGGCATCCCAACACAAGACGGTCGCCTTCTGCTGGGTCCCGGCACATGTCGGTATCCGGGGTAAGGAGGAGGCGGAAAGTAAGGCGAAATCCGCTTGCTCATTGCCAGTCTCTACCAGGCCCCTCCCTTTCACTAACTTCCCGACTCTCCGCTCCCACTTCCGTTCCATCTGGCAACGGGAATAGGACCAGGCCACAAACAACAAACTCCACCAGATAAAACCACAACTTGGATATTGGGCTTCCTCGTTCCATAGGACTCATTATAAAGTAGTAATTCTAGCCCGTCTCTGCCTAGGAGACACACCCGCTCTGCCCCACCTGCCATACCCCTATCACCGTCGTCCACCTCCTGGTCGAATGCCCGAATCTGTCTCACCTCCGCCAGAGTTGTTTCCCCTACCTGTCCCGCATTCCCACGTCCGAACGTCTCCAATCCATACTCGTCGAAGGCCCCCACTTTTCAACGGAAGCGATTTTCTTGTACCTCACCCACTCTCAACTACTTCACCGTATCTAAACCCATACCTCCCTCTCCCACGTATTCAATAACTGAACCTTCTCACCGCCCCGAGTCCAATACTCCCATCCTAGCCACACCACCCACCCTCTGTCTCGCCGAGATATGTACCACTCTAGGTACGAATCAGATCAGATCATATATATTATATATATATATATATATAATATATATATAATATATATATATACATATATATATATAATTATATATATATATATATATATATATATATATATGACCAATCAGATGAAAGAAAACATTTCTGCACTTTAAATGTAATACTACTTTGTACAATATATTATTTATACAATGGAGAAACTCGCCAATTTCTTCTTCAGCAGGTGGCACAATTACCTCCACTCCACACTTCACTATCAGTCAGCCTAAAGGGACGATTCACACCCCGGAACTCCTGTCATCTTCGAAGGAAAGAACTCTTATAAACCTCGCTTCCCAGGTATTAGTAAAGTACCTTACAAAGAAAAAAAAAAGAATCCAAACTCTCTCAGTATTACTTCCACCATTCAACTCACCTCATTTCGGAAGTATATTTAGATTTCCAGTGGGAATCCCTTGATGAGACTATGTGAGCAACCACTTCCCTATTATTATCCGTAAGGCTACCAGATGAACATCAAATCACTTACCCTGATGAAAATTTTATAAAAATAACGGCATCTTTTAAAGATGCCTGCCGGTTTGACACTCGGCAGCATCCTATACACTATACTATTGAGCTAAAATGTGTGTGTGTGTGTGTGTGTGTGTGTGTGTGTGTGTGTGTCTGTCCGCTTTCTTCGGAACCATGCACAGACTAAACGGCACATCGGGAAAATTCTGCAACCACCACCAACTGATAGCCCATGAGCTGCCGATGTGCTCTGTCAAGTTTCCCGGTCCTAGGTCACTCCGCGGCTGAGCACGAGCTATTTAATGTCTATTACAAGTGAATGTAAATACTTCGAAAACGAAAGTGACGAGAGCAAAAATACATAATGAATAGTTTGGTAGTCCCGATAATACGTAAGTACCAATATACATATACATATACAGCTAGCTGTGACATATACTGCTACCTGCCCGGAGGGCGATAGCGAGCTACCGCTTGTATTTACTAGTGTTGACGGGGCATTCAGCAAGTCTACTTCCATACTCCTTATTTTCGTTTTCCTCTCTCTCTTTCGTACTACATGTTCGTACATAGAAAAGAATTCATTGTTACCGCCTGCTTGGCTGGAAATTAAATAGAAATCACGTCATAGCTATCATCGACTTTTTCCAACTTTATAGATTTTAAAATGGCTTGAACCACCGTTCGGCGTAAAGCTAAAATGGCCTGCCGATCATCATGGATCTCGTTTCTTTCATCCATAAATGGCAACACCCCACTACAATAAGTATATAGTCAGTGGTGTAGTGCTAAATAAAGAAGTGAGGGAACGCATTTAGAAAGTGTTACTCAGATGCCGGGGGGACAATGGCGAGCGCGGCGAGCCCATACAGCTGGGGGTCCGGGGGCACTGTAAGCCCCCCGGGAAATCTTTTGAAATCTGACCAATTTCAGGGATATTTTGAAGTCATATGCACTGGATATTAGGATATATTCCAAGGTTGAAGATGCAGTATTTCCAGTGTCATTAGATATATGACATCCAGTACGATCAATAAAAATAGCTAACAACTGCAATGATTAAAAAAAAGTTAACTGGTACGCCGTGGTGACTTTCACCAGATCTTTATAGGCTAGCATTGCCTCAGTCGAAGCTAAAAGAAATGAAACAGTTAATGATTCTTTCTCATATTTCTTCTAGGGGTTGGAATTAAAATTTCATGACGTTAGAGATTTGTAAGTTCGGATTTACTTGAAATATGAGGGAACGCCGTTCCCACGCGTTCCCACAGCACTACATCACTGTATATAGTCCTATTAGAAAAATTTCACGAAAATTTACTTCCTTCTCCCACTCCAATATATAATATATATATATATATGAATAGAAACGACATAAGTGTTAAGGAACGTTTCTGCACACGAGGAGGAGAGATAACGAATAATGAAAAATGAGGCGAACCGCCCGGGAATCGAACCCAGGGCCTTCCAATTGCCGGTTGGACGCTCTACCATTATGCTACGGACCTCACTCAATCACAAATCGAAATTCTCCCACATAGGGCAGAAACCAATGCCCTGAGAGGGCACCCTCGCAAATCGTGAATATGCGCATATAACTGCAATGACCGCGCAGTATATAAATGAATAGAAACGACATAAGTGTTAAGGAACGTTTCTGCACACAAGGAGGAGAGATAACGAATAATGAAAAATGAGGCGAACCGCCCGGGAATCGAACCCAGGGCCTTCCAATTGCCGGTTGGACGCTCTACCATTATGCTACGGACCTCACTCAATAATTGAGTGCCCTCTCAGGGCATTGGTTTCTGCCCTATGTGGGAGAATTTCGATTTGTGATTGAGTGAGGTCCGTAGCATAATGGTAGAGCGTCCAACCGGCAATTGGAAGGCCCTGGGTTCGATTCCCGGGCGGTTCGCCTCATTTTTCATTATTCGTTATCTCTCCTCCTCGTGTGCAGAAACGTTCCTTAACACTTATGTCGTTTCTATTCATTTATATACTGCGCGGTCATTGCAGTTATATGCGCATATTCACGATTTGCGAGGGTGCCCTCTCAGGGCATTGGTTTCTGCCCTATGTGGGAGAATTTCGATTTGTGATTGAGTGAGGTTCGTAGCATAATGGTAGAGCGTCCAACCGGCAATTGGAAGGCCCTGGGTTCGATTCCCGGGCGGTTCGCCTCATTTTTCATTATTCGTTATCTCTCCTCCTCGTGTGCAGAAACGTTCCTTAACACTTATGTCGTTTCTATTCATTTATATACTGCGCGGTCATTGCAGTTATATATATATATATATATATATATATATATATATATATATATATCCCTCGATTAGGTACTCCGGCTTGCCGGGCCGAGGGGGCTCGTACACCTCGTGGGTTGTTGGGGTTTCCTCAACTCCTCGCGGGGTGTGGGCGAAGAGTTACCTAGTTGCGTTCCCCCCCCCCTTCCTTTTTGCTCCCCTTTTTTTTCCGTCTCTCCCGGAATTTCTTTTGCTTGACTCGGTCTTGTGCGTCTGTCAATTGCAGTATCCCCCCCCTCTGTTTGTATTTTGAAGTCTTGGGGTCATCAGGTGCACCCGCCGGGGGGCATCGCTCCGTGGCTGAGCCATTCTCTGGAGACGGTACGGGCGCCCGGACCGCTGCTGCGTCTGGATTGGGTCTTTGCTAGGTCCTTAACTGACAAATCTCCGTAGAGCCAATCTGTTTTTCAAACGACAGTCAGGTTGGGGGGCGGGCTACCCGGGACGTTGGGCCTGCGCCTTGAAGGATGCAGCGGCGGATGGTGCATTGCCTTGGGTCCGAGGCTGTCTTTTTTGTAAAGCTATTGCTTATGGGTTCAATTTCAAAACTTCAATCCCTCCTGTTGATGACTCTGGCCCGCCCTTGGATTTGGATAAGACTTCTACTTCTGGCCGTTCAGCGGCCTCTGCCTCCGCTGGATTGACCTTGAAGCCGTATGGCACCCTCTCGTCCTCTGAGGCGTCTGGCTCTCGTGGCCGTACTCGTGGTGGCCGTAGGGCAGGGTCTTCGCAGCCCTCGTTCTCTCGCCCACTCTCGGTTACCGTTACACATGGACCTGTCCCTGCTGTCAATTTCTGTCCGGTGGACAGGTTCCTTGTTCTCCGCCCTTCCGCTGGCTCCCTTCCGGGCAACTCGGAACGGGTGTTTCAGCGTCTTAAGACGGTGGGGGTTCCCTGTCGTTATGATATCCGCCCACTGAAGGATGGGTCTCTTCTTTTGAAGTCCCGTTCTTCGGGGGTGACTGAGTCCCTTCTACAGTTGCAGGACGTTTTGGGTTGCAGAGTTTCTGTGACTCCCCATCCGCAATTGAATAGCTATCAGGGCACCATTTTCGCTTCCCGTCTGCTGTCAATCCCGGTTGGCGAGTTGCAGGAGGATCTTGCCCCCCCAGGGGGTAACGAAGGTCTTCCGCTTTTCGTCGCGCTGGGATGGTGCTCTTATCCCGTCCGCTCGTCTGCTCCTGACCAATGACTCCCTTGTGCCTCCGACCCAGGTGTTCTGGGGCGTGGGTGATCGCCGGTCGTGTGAGTTTTCGGTGCGACCGTATGTGCCTGACCCGGTTCGCTGCTTTGGCTGCAACCGGTTCGACCATGTTAGCTCTGCGTGTCGCCGTGAGGGTAAGCTGTGTGTCCGCTGTGGTGGGCCTGCGCACCCTACCCCGTGCACGAAGCCCCCGCGGTGCTCGAACTGCTCGGGGGCCCACCCTTCCTCCTCTCGAGACTGCCCCGTTTTCAAGTTTGAATTCGAGGTGCGGTCCTTAAGGACTACCGAATTCCTTAGTGCGCGGGAGGCGCGCGATAAGGTCCGTAACCGGGAGCCGCGGCGGGGGTTGTCCTATGCTGCGGCTCTTGGCCCTGGCGGGTCCTCGGGCCCCTCCCGTGCTACCCCGGCGCCTACCGGAGTGGTGCCTCCCCTGGAAGTTCCGGGGGCGGTGGTCCTCCTGGCGCCGCGGGACCTTCTTGTCCCTCTGCCTCACTTTCAGACATCCCATCTGATTCCCTGCCTACAAGTACCCCTTCTCCCTCTCCGGCCTTGGGGTCTGGATCCTTGCCTACTCGTGTCTCGGGTGGGGAAGGTGATGCCCCGAAGGGGAGGAGGAAGCGTCACCGTGGTGGGAGTTCTCCAGACCCGATCATGACCGCTGCTCGCCCTGCTTCCCCTTCTTCACCGGAGGGGAAGCGGCGCGCCGCTCCTGATCCGCTCGGGACTCCCCCCCCTACTATACGGAGGGCTGGTGAGGGGTCACCTCCCGGTGCCCCAACTAGTGTTCGGGTGTCGGTTGAGGTACACCGCCCCATGACACCTTCGATTACTGACTCGGTTCCCATGGTGGACCCGGTCGAGAGGAGCCTGGCCCTTCTTCATGGAGTCTCTCTCCCTTCGCTCCTGCTGAAGTGGTCGGGTCTCTCTCCTGGATCTACCTCTCCCACCTGTGGTGGACCTTCCTCCCCCCCCCCCGGTCAGCACTTGTCTGGTGTGATGAGCCTTCGAACATCTGGTTCTCCCCGGCCCCCCTCTGGTGGGGAGTCGGGGGTTTCGGCTGGGCCCGTCTCGTCGTCTCTCCCCCCCTCAGAACTCCCTGTTCCACTTTCCACCTCTCGTTCTACTACGGGTGAAGCAGCTGCGGGGTCGGTGCCCCCCCCCTGTTCGGGGTGAGCCGGGGAAGCCGATTCCGTCCCTGGTTACGGACCATTGAGTTTGCTGCTCAGCTTGGTCCGTGGCTATTTCTGTTTTCTCTGCTTCTTATAATGCCACTTCCCCTTACAGTTCCATTTTGCATTGGAACTGTAGGGGGCTTTTAGCTAACTAGGAGAACCTTGCCTCCCTGCTGGAGAGCGAGCGGCCTTCCTGTGTTTGTCTCCAGGAGACTATTCTGGCTGCGGCGGGGGCTCCGTCGTCTCTCTGGCTATGTTGGTTTCCCTTGCACCCCCGGATGAGCGCACACGCCGGCGGGGTGCGGCGATTTATGTACATCATTCACTACCCTCGCAAGGTGTGCCTCTTCGTACTTCCTTGCAGGCTGTGGCTGTGCGGCTCTTTTTAGATCGCCAGTACACTGCCTGCTCGATTTATATTCCTCCTCATGACCCTCCTTCTCGCGACGCGGTTCGCCAGTTAGTGTTGCAACTGCCTCGACCGTTTCTCCTCCTCGGGGACTTTAACAGTCGCGACCCGGCTTGGGGAGATGTCCGGTCGACTAATGTTGCTGGTATGTTGCTCTCCTTAATGGAGGAACTTTCCTTCGCGTGCCTCAATTCCGGAGAACCTACCTACTTCCACGAACCCACGTGTTCATCTACCTGTATTGATCTCTCCTTGGTGTCCCTCGATGCCTTACTCGATTTTTCGTGGAAGGTGTTGGGGGACTCTTATGGCAGTGATCATTACCGAGTCTGTCATGAGCTGGTCGGACCGCAGCAGGGTGTCTCGTCTCGACCGAGGTGGTGCCTTGCGCGGGCTGACTGGCCATCCTTCAGAGCTCGTTCCGTCATTGCCCGTTCGGTGTTGAGCTTTGGCTCTATGGATGAGAGCTTGGAGTTCTTCGAGCGGGTGGTGATGGGTGTCGCGGAGGACTGTATTCCTCGATCTTCCGGTAACCTGCGGACGCGTAGCGTCCCGTGGTGGACTCCAGCATGTCACCAGGCGGTGTGTGTGAGGAAGAGGGTAACGCGCCGCTTTCACCGCACCCGGCGCGCGGACCACTTGATTGAGATGCGGCGGGCGAAGGCTTTCGCCCGCCGGACTCTCAAGTTGGCCCATCGGGCCTCTTGGCGTGCTTGTGTCCGGCATTTCCTCGTCTACCCCTTCTGCTGCTGTGTGGCGGAAGGTACGTAGTATCGAGGGGAAGCCGGTCCCTGCTAGTCGCCGTCCTTCGGGACGGGGACGGCTTCCTTTCAGATCCTGCTGCTGTAGCCGATCGGCTGGCCGGGGCTTTTGCTGCGGTTTCCCGTTCGCCTTCAGCTGCGGATCGTCCTTTGTCGGATGTTACGTTCCCGCCGCCTGGGAACGAGCCCTATAACCGTCTCTTTACGATGCGGGAACATCGGGCTGCCTTGGCAACCCGTCGTTCTTCCGCCCCTGGCCCTGATGACATTCCGTATGACTTTATTTGGAATCTGCATCCGATGGCCCTACACTTCTTGCTGGATCTTTTCAACCGGGTGTGGGTTGAGGGGTCGTTCCCTTCCCGTTGGAGGGAGGCGATTGTGGTCCCGATACCTAAGCCGGGGAAGGATCCGGCGGAGGTGGCGGGCTATCGGCCTATTGCCTTGACGAGCTGCTTATGCAGCTCCTTGAAAAAGATGGTGGCCGTCCGACTTTCCTTTACACTGGAGTCGCTTGGGTTATACCCCCCGACCCAGTATGGCTTTCGTCGATTTCGGGGTACTCTGGACCCCCTTCTCCTCCTTGGTCATGATGTACGGGAGGCCTTTTCCCGCCGGAATCTTGTTCTGGCCGTCTTTTTCGATGTCCAAAAGGCCTATGACACGACCCGTCGGGGAGTTGTCATGGACCGTTTGAAGTCTCTTGGTTTTGTGGGCTTTTTGCCCACATTTCTTCGTAACTTCCTCTGCCGTCGCACTTTCCGCGTCCGTAATGGGGCGGCCCTATCTGACCTGTATGTTCAGGAGGAGGGGGTGCCCCAGGGGTGTCTTGAGCGTCTCCTGCTTCAATCTGGTCATGTCTGCGCTACCGGGAGCCCTTCCGCCCTCGGTGCGCTGTTCCATCTACGCCGACGATCTGGCTGTCTATGCCGCGGGGACGAGTCCCCCCCTCGTGGAGAGGCAAGTCCAACTCGCGGTCAATCGGGTTGAACGCTGGGCGTCGTCGGTGGGCCTTACGCTGTCTTCCCCGAAGACTTCGTGTGTGGCCTTCCGTCGAGGAGACGGGGATCCGGCGCCGTCCCGGCCTTTAATCTTACACTCGGGGGTCAGCCTCTGGCCCTCGTTCAATCAGTGCGTTTCCTGGGTATGGTTTTCGACAGCCGTTTGAGCTGGGTTCCCCACCTTCACCGGCTGCGCGAGTCTACAAGACGTACCCTGGATTTGCTGGGACATCTGTCGCATACTAGATGGGGCGCGGATAGGCGGACACTCCTCCGTTTGTACGTGTCCCTGGTACAGTCAAAATTAGATTATGGGTGTGGTGTGTGGCTCCGCCTCCCGTACGGCCCTTCGCATACTGGATCCGGTTCTCTCTAGAGGACTGAGCATGTCATCTGGCGCCTTCCGCTCCTCTCCGGTTGACAGTCTGCAGGTTGAGTGCGACATCCCTCCCTTGGAGGATCGGAGGTCGTTCCTCATTGCCAAGCACTATCTCCGGATTCTCCGTCTTCCCAACTCTCTTCTGTTCCAGGTGGTTGAGAGGGCGTTCTGCCGGGATGGGGGTTGGTATTTCACCGACACGGTGACCCCCCTCCTCGATGGTATGGGCGCTCCTCCTCCATCCGTTGTACCGGTCTCTTTCAAGGGTGTTGCACCTTGGGACAGCACCCCTGTTGCGTGCTGTAGGGCGTTGCGCCCCGTTCGCAGGGCCGATTCTGACTCTGCCTTGCTTCGGTCTCTGTTCCTTGAGCATGCAGCGTGTCACTCTGCATGTGTTGCGGTCTTCACAGATGGCTCGAGGTCGTCGGGGGGCGTTGGGGCCGCGGCTGTTCCCCAGTCGTCTGCCCTTGCTCCCCGATGTACCCGTCTCCCTGATGAGGCTTCCGTTTTCACGGCGGAGCTCTATGCCATTCTGAGCTCTCTGGAGGTCGTGCGGGAGCATCCGGATGGGTCGTTTGTCATCTATTCGGATTCCCGCAGTGCCCTGGATGGTCTGGTGTGTTTTGACCCCGTCCACCCACTGGTCCTTGCTTTTGGTGGCAAGGTGGTGGTATTTTGCTGGGTCCCTGCACATGTTAACGTGGCTGGAAATGAGGCTGCCGATCGAGCTGTCCGTTCCGCGTGCCGACTACAGGTTTCACCGTGTCCCTCCCCTTTTCCGATTATATCCCTGGCTGCGCGCAGAGTATTTTCCCTTTTTGGAGAGCGTCGGGCCTTGTGATAGGCTTGGCGCTATTCTATCTGAAGGTCCCTACTTTTCGGTAACTGGGTTGTTCTCCTTCCTCTTTCGCTCCCGACTTCTTTACCGGCTGTGACTCCGCTATGATCTTTCTGCTCTCTCTCTTTCCCACCCCACCTTCCTCCTCCTCCCCGTCTATTGTTCATTTCCGTTAGCTGTTCCATAGTCTTCATCCTGTGTTCGCTCTGCTATCCACCTTTATTTTGGTGGCCATGAGCGGTTATACTTTGAAACAAAAAAAAAAACCCCAAAAATATATATATATAATTTCTTCCACACTTTGAAATCTTCAACTTTTCAATACAAATTTAAGTTTGGGGAAAAGAAAAAAATCTGCCGTGGACAGATCTGGAAAATACGGAGGCTGGGGAACGACTACGACGTTGTGCTTCGCCAAGTACTGCCGAATTGACAACGCTGTCCGTGCGGACGCATTGTCATGGTGCAACATCCACGTTCCAACTTTGAGGCCGTTTTCTCCTTACTGCGTGTCACACGTGCTTCAGTACTTCCAAATAAAACTGTTGGTTAACCGTTTGACCTCTAGGTACGAATTCATAATGAACGAGTCCGTAGTAAACGAAAAAAAAAAAACGACCATCATTGCCTTCACATTCGATCAGACTTGCAGTGCTTTTTTCGGTCTCGGGAACGTCGCGCACTTCCATTGCGATGACTGCCGTTTTGTTTCAACGCCATACCCGTACACCCACGTCTCGTCACCGGTAACGATGTTTCTGAGAAAATTTTCATCAAGATTGGCACGTTGAAGGTCTTGACACACAACAACACGTTGCTTTTTCTGCTCGGCAGTCAAAAGTCGTGGCGCAAACTTGGCTGACATACGACGCATCCCCAAATTCTCTCCGAGTATCGTGTGGCATGATCCTATTGAAATGTCCAATTCGTTCGCGACTTCCCCGACTGTCAGTCTACGAGTTCCCTCGAATCACTTCACGAACACGAGCAACAGTGTCATCAGTTCTTGAAGTGGAAGGTCGTTCCACCCTTGCATCGTCCTCCGTCGACGTTGGGCCTTCCTTAAAGCGCTTGTGCCACTCAAAAGTGGTTGTCCCACTTAAGGCGTCATTGCCAAATGCTGTGTTCAGCATGGCATGGGTTTCAGAAGCAGTCTTGCCCAGCTTAACGTAAAAATTTATGCACACACGTTGTTCTTCAACAGTAGCCATTATTTAAACGCACAAAATGCGACAAAACACAAAATTACTTCACAAAACAGTAAATATCGAGAGAACAAAATACGATATCAACAAGCTGCAACCGTCTTTGGACACAAACTGAGTCACACTACAACACGCATCGCATGACACGTGCAGCATAAGCAGTTCGGGAACTTTTTTTAAAACACCTCGTGTGTGTGTGTGTGTGTGTGTGTGTATATTATATATACAGGGTGTTTGAAAACTTTCTGTACAAATTGTAATGGGGGATAGGCAACACCAAGACAAACCCTTTTCGTCTATAAGTGTATGTCCGCTGACGTCACCATTCGGCGCGAGAGGGCGCCGCTGCAATTGGCTAAAAGGTGAAGTGGGCTAGACTCGCGCTTGCCGCGGGCATTCTTAAATCGGACGTAGTACGCGTAACATGGAGCACTTCACGACTGCTGAGATGGCTGACATGCATATGGTGTATGGGGCTGCCAATGGAAACGGAAGAGCTGCTGTGAGGTTGTACCGACAGCGCTTCCCAAACAGACGTGTGCCAAACCACCAAACGTTTGCGCATTTGCATCGGCGACTGCGAGAAACTGGAACATTCCATGCAAACATGCATGACACTGGTCGGGAGAGAAACGTGCGCACTCCTGACATGGAAGAAGAAATCCTACGGCGATTTGAGGACAATCCAAGCGCAAGCACGCAAGGTGTTGCACGTATCCTCGGTGTGAACCACGACCTGGTCTGGAGTGTGTTGCACGAGCAGCAACTTGCCATGGACGATACCAGCCCAAACATTGACGGCGAACCGTTCTTGATGAACATGCACCCGTGTAGCATGTGGATTTGCGTGCACCCACACGTGAGAATTGTGCATGTTAAACACACCCTCACGTGTGAAACAGGCCTCATCTGAGAACAGCACATAAGCCGGAAAATTAGGCTGCACCGCTGTCTGCTGCAGAAACCAGCGTGCGAATTCCACACGAAGAGGGTAATCCCGAGGTTGTAATGCCTGGACACTCTGACGATGAAACGGATGTAACTGCTGCTCGTGCAACGCTCTCCAGACCAGGTCGTGGTTCACACCGAGGATACGTGCAACACCTCGCGTGCTTGCGCTTGGATTGTCCTCAAATCGCCGTAGGATTTCTTCTTCCATGTCAGGAGTGCGCACGTTTCTCTCCCGACCAGTGTCATGCATGTTTGCATGGAATGTTCCAGTTTCTCGCAGTCGCCGATGCAAATGCGCAAACGTTTGGTGGTTTAGCACACGTCTGTTTGGGAAGCGCTGTCGGTACAACCTCACAGCAGCTCTTCCGTTTCCATTGGCAGCCCCATACACCATATACATGTCAGCCATCTCAGCAGTCGTGAAGCGCTCCATGTTACGCGTACTACGTCCGATTTAAGAATGCCCGCGGCAAGCGCGAGTCTAGCCCACTTCACCTTTTAGCCAATTGCAGCGGCGCCCTCTCGCGCCGAATGGTGACGTCAGCGGACATACACTTAATCACTTATAGACGAAAAGGGTTTGTCTTGGTGTTGCCTATCCCCCATTACAATTTGTACAGAAAGTTTTCAAACACCCTGTGTGTGTATATATATATATATATATATATATATATATATATATATTTATTACACACGAGGTGTTAAAAAAGTTTCCAAACTGTTTATGCTGCACATGCGTCATGTGATGCGTGTTGTAGTATCTCAGCTTATGTCCAAAGACGGTTACCGCTTGTTGATATCGTATTTTGTTCTCCCGATTTTTACCATTTTTTGGTATATATATATACCACCTCGGTGGTGTAGTGGTTAGCGTCACTGACTACGAATCCATCGGCCCCGGGTTCGAGACCCGACAGCAGCCGGCGCGCAGCAAAACCCAGCTGTTCATCCTTCCACACAATAAAAGAAAGTGGTTGGTAGATAAATGGGTACCCTAGGTGGCCTAGTGGTTGACGCTGGGCTGTTGATGGGGCGTGGTTCGGATTCCACGTTAAACTGTACGTCTAAGGTGGAGTGAAAAGCTTGACCTTCGTCAGAATGAGCAATTCGGGCGGAAGCTAACCAAAGGCTTATATATATATATATATATATATATATATATATATACAGGGTGTCCCATATATATATAGGAGAAATTCATATTTTTCTATTTCTACAAACCATAATTCATATTTTTCTCTTTCGACAGGCCATAATGTCTGTGAGCAAGGAAGAACGAATCCAGATAATTCTACTCATAGGAAATCGGAGTCAAAGAGCGGCCGCTGCTGAATTTAACAGACTGCATCCAGACCGCGAGCCAATAACACAGAGTTGTGTTAGCAGACTTGTTACAAAGTTTAAGGAAACAGGATCCATAGAAGATAAACCACGCAGTGGACCTTCAAGGTGGTCCACTGACGATGATACAGCGACTGCTATCCTGGCTCATTTTGACAGAAGTCCCAATAAGTCTCTTCAGCGATTGTCCGCCGAGACAGGAGCGTCGAAAAGTAGCATCCATCGCATTCTTCAGGCTCACAAATGGCATCAATATAAATTTCAGATCCTACAGAAATTAAGCGATGATGATCCCGACCGGCGGATGGAATTTTGTGAATGGGCTACGGAGCAACATGCTCGGGATGCCAATTCCCCGTCCACCATTCTGTTCAGTGACGAGGCTGTTTTTTTATGGAAATGGTGAGGTAAATCGACAGAACACCCGCTACTGGTCTCAAAACAACCCTCACTGGTATACCTCTTCAAAGGAACAAGGTGCATCTCCGGTGATGGTATGGTGTGGCATTTGGAAGGATCGCATCATAAGCCGCCTCTTTTTCGATGAACATGTCACTGGAGGCACCTACCTACGTATGCTCAAGAAGCAGCATTTCCCAGTGTCTTGAACGAAGAAGGAAATTTCCAAACATGGTTCCAGCAAGATGGCGCTTCTGCACATTACAGCACCCAAGTAAGGGAATACCTGTACTAACAATTCCCTGGTCATTGGATAGGACGTCGAGGGCCTGTGGAATGGCCAGCGAGAAGCTCGGATCTCGCGCCACTAGATTTTTATCTCTGGGTCCACTTGAAAGCGCCGGTATACGCAGAGAAAATTAGGTGTGTTGAACATTTGCGGCAGCGCATTATTGGGGCATGTAACACCAATACTCCTGACATCATTCACCGTGTGCTTGCTGACTGGGTATCACGTCTGAATTTGTGTATTGAAAACAATGGTGGACATATTGAGCACGTTCTATAAATAAAAGCTTTTGTTTTGCCTTTTTTAATTATTTTTCCTATGCCGGACTTATGGGACACCCTGTATGTGTATATATATATATATATATATACAGTATATATGCGAAGTTAAGCGACATTAGGTCTGGGTAGTAGTTGGATGGGAGACCGTCCTCTGCGCCCAGATTATGTAGCGACCCGTGGTTCGGAGCCCACGTAAAGCTGTAGGTCCCTTCCGTCATATGACCTTAGATGTTGGGAAGGAGGTTAAACAACCCTAATTAAAAAAAAAAATATATATATATATATTTTTTTTGCTTCACCACTTAAGGAATGTAGGAGCCGATATATATATATATATATATATATATATATATATATATAAATCCTTTTTTTTTTTTTTTACTGGATTAACTTGAGTAAAAAGAGCACTTTAAGCAGAATTTATTATAAAATTTAAAGTTTAAAATACATTTTCTATGTAAAAATATACCATTTTCATCAATGAGCAAAAATATAGCTTAAATAAATATCAGGCAACAAAAATTACAAAATCAACATTTTTATATAAATTTCGTATCACATCGTTACAGTTAAATATGGAAAGGAGAAAAGACTTCATATGGTAACAATAAGAAATAGAGCTCACTGTGCAGTGGCAAGGCCTATCAATCAGTTTGCAGATAACTAATTCAGAGGCTGATTATACAATTTTGCCGAGTTTTCCTTCATACTGATTTAATATTATAATTTAATGATAGGTAATAATAAGCAAACGTTCAAAAGTGACGAAGAAAACTACAAAATATGAAGGACGTTTCTTTTTTTTAAATTAATAATAGGTAAATATAAATAAAATTTTCTTTGGAATGTTTCATTGACTTAACACTCAAAGTTAAGTCAAAAAAAAAAAGGAAGATCTCTCTTCAATCCGTCACCAAATGTCTGCAAATATGAACAACAATGAGAATAGACTGAATAGAGAAACTTCAAGAAAATAAGAGCGAGTCAGTAAGAAATTCATATTGAGTAACAAAAATATTTCCTAAGGACATCAACATCACACTAAAGCCAAAAGGTCAGTAATAATTAATAGTAATGAAACGGTAACACACTTACTCTCTCTCTTCGCTGATTTCTTTAAGCCTTCTTCGTTTGCTAATACTCATATTCAAAACTCCTCCCCTCGAAGCGTCTGACAACCAAATCCCAACGGATGACAAAAGAGCCACTGCCAAGAAAAGTCAACCATACAACACAACCTTACCAATGAAGACGCTCTTTAGAAAACATTACCATCGTGCCATTACGTGTAAGCGTGATCTAAATAAAATAGTTCTAAGTGTAAAATATTTTAAAAGTTAAAAAGAAAATTGTACTATGTACAGTAGTACTCCACAAAGTATAAATGCACGAAGATAATATTTTCCGACAAACTTTTTTCCCCACATCATTTTAGTCGGTGAGATGTGGTTAACATCTCGGACGATTATTAAAAGGTTAATGATTTTAACGAATCATTGAACTTTCCATCCATTTCGCTTTTTAGGATTTTATGCTCATAATACATCTTAAAATGATGAATGAATATATATATATATATATATATATACAGGGTGTCCCGTAAGTCTGGACCCATAGGGAAAAATAATAAAATTACAAAATAGTCCAAAAATTTATTACATAATCTGTTCAAAGTGTCCGCCGTTGTGTCGCACACATAGTTGAAGACGCAATCTCCACTGCGACAGCACTTTCTGAATCACAGTCGCAGAAATTTCTTGACACGCCTCCACAATGCGTGCTTTAAGTGGAAAATGTTCTGAAGTTTGACCTCGTACACTTTGGCTTTCAAGTGGCCCCACAAATAAAAATCATAATAAAAAATAAAAAATAAATAATAATAATAAAATAATAATAATAACATAATAAAAAAATATATTATAAATCCCTATGGGTCCAGACTTACGGGACACCCTGTATATATATATATATATATATATACAGGGCGTCCAAAAAAATGTATACACACTTTAAATAATTATAAAGGCAGTGTTTATTAAAATACATTTCATTTTCAAAATGTAATAGAATCTACAGACATTATTTAATTGTTTTGTCAACGCCTGTTTTCAAACTGACGTCCGTTCTGGTCCAGGCACTGCTGATAACGCGAAGCAATGGAATCGCAAACATCACGAAACATTTCGTTTGGTATTTGTGTGCATTCTCGTTCAATGGCTGCTCTCAATTCAGCGACTGTTGCAGGTTTTATAGCGTAGACTTTGTCTTTTAAGTATCCCCATAAAAAAAAGTCTAGTGGTGAGAGGTCTGGTGAACGCGGAGGGTATTCTACGAAACCCCTTCGTCCAATCCACATCCACATCGTGGATGGACTAATCTTGGAATGTAACTTTTCCATTGACAGCGCTTCAAAATGCGTTGGACAGACGATTCTGAAATTCCTACCTCACGACTCGCTTGCCGCACAGATTTTCTTGGACTTTGGTGATACGTTTCCAGTACTCTTTCTTGCTTTGTGGGGCTTGTCGATGTCCGTGGTCTTCCGGAACGCTTCTTGTGGACATTCTGAACAGTTCCATCGGCTTCAAACTTATCTCTAATTCGAGTGATGGTAAGTCGCGTTGGTGGATCTGTTTGAAACTCCCTCCTAAACTGTCTCTGCACTTCAACTGCGTTTTCACACTTCCAGTAGCATTTTAGAATGAATTTCCTTTGTTCAAAGCTTAGTCTGACTGCCATTATTAATTCTAATGGGTTTAACTTGGAAAGAAAGAAACATCAATTGAGCTATCAGCTGTTAAAGTGTGTATACATTTTTTTGGGACGCCCTGTATATATATATGGGATGAATTTCACAATTAAACGCGTGAAATGAATGAATGATGCAAACCCACAAGGAGAAAGAAAAAATTATTTTAAGGCCTTTCGTGTATTCGGCAATACACCTCGTCAGGGAATGAAGAAAGAGTGCCAAAACTGATCAGACCATGCGTGGACCACTCGTATCGTTCCTTCTTACTAGTCTCAGAGATCAATGACTTCCGTCTAGTTACGCGTCCTCCGTACCCAGCTCTATGTGGTCGGTCTATGCAGAATGAAGGACAAGTCTGATTAGTTTTGGCATTCTTTTGTCTTCTCAGACGAACCAACATTCCAGCAATTTGCTTCAGGAGGATGGGTATGGGGTTTGGAGAACCTGTGGCGATATGTTCAATCCCAAATTGGTGCAGTCCAATGTAAAATTCGGTGATTGTGCTGTTACGGTGTCTTTGCAGGCATTTGGCAACTCTGAAAAAACTGACCCTTTGGATTCATGGAGGGACGTCTTAATTCAAAAGATCACATATTCATCTTAGATGAGAACCTCCTGCTTTTGTTTCGGAATGGAGACTTCATATTAAGGACATCATGTTTCAAGAGGAGGGCAACACACGTCCATTCCATTGCTTTAGGAGGGTGTTCATTTTATTCTGACAAGGCGATATATATACATATGTATGTATGTATTTGTTTTTCTTTCTTTAATTTACCGCCGATTCGTACCTATAGAGAGCGGTACATATCTCGGAGAGGCAGTGGGTGGGTGGTGTTACTGAGTTGAGGGTGGTAGACTAGTGGGGTGAGTAAGGGTCAGTTGCTGGATAGTGAGTAGGAGGGGTATGGTCTTAGATGCGATGGAGCAGATGGGAGTGAGTGAGGAAGAGGAAAATCACTTCTGTTGAAAAGTGGGGGCCTTCAGCGAGTATGGAATTTTCGGACAAGAGAGGGAAACACCTGCGACGAAGAGCGGACAGGTTTGGGCACTCCAAGGTGTTGATCCACCAGGTGTATGACATGATAGGGCATGGCGGGTAGGGCATGGCGGGTAGGGCAAAGCGGGGCTGGCGATTTCGCCATAAGGTGTCCGTGGGTGATGCGGGTGTGGCCTAGGCGGAGACGGGCTAGAATTACTTTTTCATGGCGGGACCGGTGGAATGAGGAGGCCCAGTATCCTATTTGTGGCTTGATCCTGTGGAGTTTATTTTGTGTGGCCTGGTCCCATTCCCGTTGCCATATGGAGCGGAAGTGGGAGCGAAGAGTCGGGAAGAAGTCTGAAAAGGGGAGGGATCGGGAGGAGGCCGGGAGTGAGCAGGCCGTCTTTGCCGTGCGGTCCGCCGCCTCGTTACCCTGGATGCCGACATGAGCCGGGACCCACCAGAAGGTGACTGTCTTGTGTCGGAAGGCCGTTAAAAAGTGGAAGGTTTGCTGGATGGTACAGACGAGCGGGTGAGGAGGGTTAAATCTTTCTAGGGAGAGAAGTGCGCTTTGGGAATCTGAATAAATGACGAAGGAGCTGGCAGAGTGGGTGCGCACAATGTCGAGGGCCTCCGTAATCGCGAAAAGTTCCGCCGAGAAAACGGAGGCCTCGCGGGGCAGGTTGACGCCTCGGGAAAGCGGCTGGGACAGAATCACCGCTCAGGAGGCCGCACCAGCCTCCGAGCGGGAACCATCTGTATAAATGGCGACTGCGTCCGGGTGCTGGGTTGCGTGTTCACGGAAGAGTGACCTGTATACCGTGGCGCTCGTATTCTTCGGTAGCACACACAGGTCCCTGCAGAACTTGGTAGGGGTGAGAAGCCAGGGGGGGGGGGTAGATGCTGTATGAAATGGGGATAACTGAGGGGGCGGACATGTTGAAAAGATCAAGGAAAGAGCGGATCACTTCAGTGAAGTGCCAGCTCCGTCCCTGGGGTGGTAGTTCAGAAACCGCCGTGCCCAGAAGCGAATAAGGTAGCCTCTGTGCACGGAGGTATGTCCTCATGAGTAGACCCCGTCGGAGGGCAAGAGGGAGATAATTGCAGACCACTTGGGGCTGGGGAGGAGCGGAAAGCACCGGTGGCGAGGCTGAGGCCTCTATTAAGGACCGGGTCCAAGATACGGAGGCGGGCATTGGAGGCTGAACCGTAAACTGCACTGCCATAGTCCAGCTTCGACTGTACCATGGAAGTGTGAAGGCGAAGAAGAGAGCGTCGATCTGCACCCCATGTGGTGTGGGAGAGGTGATCTAGGAGAGCGAGGGAACGTCGAAAGGATTACTTCAGGTGCTTGAGATGAGGAACCCAGTTGAGCCGTCGACTAGGGTCATGCCCAGAAAACGCGTGGAGGGTACCACCTCAAGAGGATTGCCGTATAATGTGACAGATGGAAGAAGAAGGGTTGTGGGTCTTTTACTGAAGAGCATACACGTGGACTTGGGGGTGGAGAGGCGGAAACCCACCGACGTCGCCGACCTTTCCACCCGGTAGATGGCGAGCTGCATTTGCCGTTGAACGACGGACGGTTCTCGCCCTGCGAAGTAGATCGCAAGGTCATCCGCGTAGATGGAAGAGCGGATGGTGGGTGGAAGCCATTTTGAGACTCTGTTCATGACGACGGAGAAGCATAGAACACTGAGGATGCTTCCCTGTGGGACCCCGCCTTCCTGCACGAAGGTGTCAGAGAGGACTGAGCCCACCCGGACTTTAAAGGTGCGGGAGGAAAGGAAGCCCCTGATGAAGGTCGGCATGGCTCCGACGAGGCCTAGATGTCGGAGCTGACTAAGGATCATTGCCCAACGGCCTACTGAATATCGAAAAAAATTGATGGTACGAACTGTCCATTGTCGAAGGCATCCTGTATGTCTCGGCTGTAGAGCAGGAGGGGATCAGTGGTGGAGCGGAATTGTCTGAAGCCGGACTGGGTAGTCGGGAAGGAATTGCTATTTTCAAGGACGAACGATAATCGCGTAGCGACCATTTTTTCAAGGATTCTCTAGGCACAACACGTCAGGGCGATTGGTCTGTAGTTTGTGGGGTCCAGGGAATCTTTGCCGGGTTTGGGGATAGGGATGACGTGGGCCTCCTTTCACCTGGAGAGGAAGGCGCCCTCTATCCATATGCGGTTGTATAGGTCTAGCAGGAAAATTTGTAAGGTAGTGTGGATGTGCTGGATCATGCCGTACGGAATACCGTCCGGCCCGGAACAAGGGGATCGTCGAGAGGCCAGTACCGCCTGTAGTTCACGCATGGTGAACAACCGGTTGTAGGTGCTGTCTATGGATGGTGGAGAGGGGCTATCGTCAGGGGGCGGGTACGGAACCGACTGCAGAGGAAGAAACGGCGGCGAAGGTAGAAGCTAGGTGGCTTGCCACCGACTTGGGCTCGTATAGGAGTCCGTCGTTAGTCTGGAGGGGACATGTCGCCTCTCAACACCCCGTACTTTCTTCCAGATGGTAGCCGAAGGTGTGGTGGCGGTGAAGCCGGACACCCTGGCCCGCTGCATCTCCGTGCGATGGATGGGGAGTCGCGTCCGATAGAAGCGCCGAGTAGCCTTCTTCTTGGCGCGCACGGCCTCAACGCACTCCGGGGTCCACCAAGGCACCCGTCGGGCGCGAGGGTAGGCGGAGGATCGTGGGATACTAGTGCTTACAGCCGCTACAACGACGGACTCGAAATATGCGATGCACTCGTCGGCGGATGGGAAGTGGACAGTTGTAAGGGTTGTATATGTATTGTCGCGGAAGCGGGCCCAATTCGCGTTGGTAGTAATCCACCTTTCCGGTACCCAAACGGTCTGGTCGGGCCGATTGAGTGTGAATTGAATGGTGAAATGGTCACTTCCATAGTCCTCTTGGAGGACTTGCCATGTGAAATCTAGGAGGGCATCAGTCGAAACGAAGGACAGGTCTATACAGGATGGAGTGCAGGTGGTGGCATGGTAGAATGTAGGAGAGCCATCATTGAGGCACTCGAAGGAGAGCTCGGTCATGACAGTAATCAGGGTTGGGGCCATATAGGTGGTGTGTGTGTCACCCCACAAGGGGTGGCGACTATTGAAATCGCCCAGTAGTAGAAAGGGCCTGGGGAGTTGTTGTACGACCTCCACCAGGTCATCGCGGGAGACGAGCGTGGGGAGGGAGGTAGATTGAGCAGACGGTGTACTGTCTATCCAGGGAAAGCCGGGCGGCAATCACCTGTAACGGGGACCGGATAGAGATTGTGGAAGGGGACTGCGTGGTGTACGAGAATGGCAGCCCCCCTTCGAGTGCAGGTAGGAGACGGGGTGGCGATGCAGGAATATCCAGTAGGGCATGGCATGGGCCTGGTCTCCAGGGTTAGCTCCTGGAGACAGACACACACCGGACGGGAAGTGGCAATCAAGGAGTTAAGGCCTTCATAGTTCGCGAATATTCCTCTGCAGTTTCAGTGGACTATTGTGGTTTTCGGGGGATCCATTAGTTGATGAAGGGGGATGGGTAAAGGTGTAGGTGCTTGGAGTGTGAAGGGAAATCTGGAGTTCGCGAAGGTGAAAAATGGGTCAGGAGCATGGCTGGCTATCTACCGTTCACCAGGGAAGGAATCGGTGGGCCAGTCGATCTCCGCGGAGGTTGCGGGGTCGAGTCGGCCGAGCGAGACCGGAGGCGTGGATCACGGCAGTCAGAGGAACGTCGTGGGCTGAGAGGGTCAGAAGTGTTTTGGCGGGCTTCTGTGCTCGGGCCAGGAGGGGGCACTTTACTTCCCAAAGTGGCGCCTCCCCACCTGTCCGGGGTCTCACGGCGGACCCTGGGTGGCGATAGGGGGTACCAGAAGGACAGGGCGGGTGGGCGTGCTCAGGGTGGCTGACAAGGAGGGAGCAGGTACTGTGGGGGTGGAAGGTGAACCAGAGTGGTGTCGTGGAGGGGTGGAAAAAAATGGCACCAGGAGGTAAGGACAGATCCATGAGACTCATGGGCGCGGCCGAGCTCCCCTCGGCCAGACCGTGTAGCTGCGCCAAGGCCGCATCCACCGGATCCTCGGGGGAGGAGGATGTTCAAATTGGATCTCGTCGTAGGGGTGGGGTCATGTATTTCGGCAACTATTGTCAGAGTCTGTGGGGGTAGAGTGGTGGGACTTCCGCGGTGGGGAGATATGGTCCTTGTAGACGAAGTGGGCGGTGTGAAGGTTTGAGCCGTCTTAGTTCTAGCCGGAGGGTCTGGCGACTCGCTCCGGCGTCTCCTTCTCGTCGGCTTGCTCCGGCCGGTAGGTTCGGTGGTGTGCAGAGAGTACTGGGAGGGCAGGGTTTGAGGTGGATGGGGCCTGGGTGTCCTAGTCCCAGACTCTTGGGGGATTTGTGGCAGGTGTGGTGCGTGAAGAGAAGTGTGTGTGGGGGGACAGGAGACCGTCGGGTCCTGCGAGCATTTCCTTTGGGAAGGATAGGGAGCAGTGGTCAAGGGGGGTTTCAGCGGCAGGTCAGGGCGGTGTGCCGAGATGACAGAGCCGAGAGCAGCGGCGTAAGATACCCCCGGCCTCACCTCCCGACTCCGCACCCTGTCTCGTGCCTCACGGGGGCTAAGGAAGTCCGCTACCTGCAGGCCTCGGACCTCCTTCTCGAACTTGAAGAAAAGGCATTCGCGGGATGAAGAGGGGTGTGCGCCTTCACAATTGTAGCATTTGGGTGTGTTGGAACACCTGTCAGGGTGAGCGATTTGTCCACAATGAACACACAGTTGATGCGGCTGCCGACAAACGGAACTAACGTGTCCAAACTTGTTGCATTTAAAGCAACGGGTCGGGTCTGAGATGTATGGGCGGACAGAAAACTCGCATGATGCGCTGTCTCCCATACCCCATACAATGTGGTCGGGAAGGACTAAGGTATTGAACGTAAGGAGCAGACGCGGGGTGGGGGAGGGGGTGCCTTCCTGTCGGGACGTGAAGCGATAAATCTTATTGACTCCCTCGGGGTGCGAGGTCCTCCAGGAGCTCGTTCACTGCGATCGACAATAGGCGGGTGGCGTAAATAGTGCCCTGACTCTGGTTCAGGCGAGGGTGTGGGGAAACGGTCACCGAGCTTCCAAGGACCTCAGTGACGGAGAGTAGGGCTTTTGTCTCTGCGGCTGAGCGTGATTTTATGAGGGAGCCATCCCTCTGTGGGCGTACATCATAGCGGCTGGAGTTGCTGTGGGTTCGGATCGCCTGGAACGTCCGTTCAGAGTTGGTCGGAAGGGACCCAGAGGTAGGCCGGATCACCAGGAATTTGTGGATACTTGGAAGGGAGAGGGAGGCTGTAGCATCGAAGTGGACTGGGATATCCAACGGTCGATAGGATGGCCATGAATGCCGGCTTCCCCGTCTGCCGCGGGGCTCTCTCCGTGGGGAGGTGAGACGACGGCGGGTGAGGGAAGCATATGGAGAGAGCAAGAAGCGGGGTTTTGGGGGCAAGTCCTGGGTGGAACATGACTTGCCCGAAGGCATCTGAGGTGGGCTGGGGCGAGACCCCTGCTCCAGAGAGTGTATGTCCAAGGGCATATTCGAGGGACGGACTGGGGTCGGCAACGGAAAAGGAGAGTGCAAGCGTTCCGCTTCCACATGGGGGGTCAACCCCATCAGGTTGCGGTCTTCCAGTGGTAGAGGACTCGAGGGCCTAGTTGCCCACTACCCGAATGTTGAGTAGTAGTAGTCCAAGAATGAGAAGCAGTAGTCATAAGCTGAGGGGGAGAAGTAGCCATAGCAAACAAAAAGAAAACTTCATCCCCAGCGCGCATCCAACAAGGGAAAGGCGAATCATGGGCACACTCGGTCCCATCGCCAATAGATGTCACGCAGGGGAGATACACTCGTACCCAGTCCCCGTGCCTAAAAGGCGGCCCACTCTCATCCAACGCACGGTGAAAGGTGGCAGGGACAGGGATTGGGTTTGGTTGAAAAGCGTCAAGGGTGCAGGGCAACCACCTCCCACACCAAAGGGGCTAGGAAGGGGTCAAATCAAGGTTAAAAAAAAGAGAGAGAGAGAAGCCAGAAAGAATGGGTGAAAGGAGAAAAAGAAATAGAAGCAGGAGATCAGCCGGGTCCCCAAACGGGTCCAATGGTCCACGAGGGCAGAGAAAGCCCTTACACCGAAGAAAGATGCATTCCCACATTCGCCACAGAGGGACGCGTCCTATCGCTCCGGACAAAGCAAAGGGGTATGTATGTATATATACACAGTATGTACGGTATATAAAAGTGTTGGGAGCGTAAAAATGGGATTTAATAATGAATATAGAATAACGATTCATAATGTATAAATATAAATTAGGTTTAATAGATAGATTATAAAAAGATAGGAATAGGCCTATTCTGCATTTGAACGAGAGTATGTGGCAAACTACGAAGCCAGAACAACAGGTTTCGTTTGGTTCATGCTCGTATTCACGTTCAGCCAATCAGGCATCGGTTTGGTATGACGTGATCCCCCTCCTCGAGATTTGTTTAATGAGGTTCTTAAATATAAAGTAGTTTTTAGAATAATATAAGTTAACAATTAAATATCAGAAAATAAGCCAATAAAGGTAAACTAATACATGGACAAGGACAAGGACAAGAGAAAGCCTCAAAGACCTTTCGGTCCACTCTGGGAGGTTCCTGTTATTAAAAGTTTATTTTTCTTTCAACTATCCTAGCAGTAGTAGAAAACTGGATAGAAAAGTAGAAGGCTCTCTCCCCACCCTCCGCTCCCTCCCTGCCAGAGGCAGGTACGGAAAAAGGTTGAAGAAAATACCTTGACCCTGGAAAAGTAGCCAAGGAAATTTTACAGGAAAGTGGAGAATATATAAATAGCTCTATATTTAGCTTGCTCACAGAGACACCGAGCAAGCGAACTCCTGCAGAGTTTTCTGAGGTTTTAATCTTAAACTATGAATGTGTTCAGTACTTTGTCTAGCCTATTTTTAAACACATTTACACTTTAACTGGAAACAACCTCTGAGGGAAGTTGGTTCCAGATATTAACTATTTTATAGGAAAAGAAATTTCCGCAGACTGAGGTCCTAAATGTCTTTACACACTCAAATAGTGTGCAAGATTTCGTCTAACCTTTTCTTGAACTGATCCACAGAGGAACTGTTCACAACTTCCGAAGGTAACCTGTTCCATGTGTCACAGATCTTATACGTAAAGTAATTCCCACACACACTAGTCCTAAACCGTTTCAAATCCAACTTCCAACCATTGTTGCGAGTTGGGTTATCATTTAAACTAAACATACTTCTAAAATCGACATCGTTGAACGCGCGTAAGAGCTTGAAAACCTCGATCAGTTGACCGCGCAGCCTCCGAGTTTCAAGCGAAAACAAGTTCAGGGCGCGTAACCGTCGATTGTAGCCCATATGCCTAACGGAAGGGATCAACTTTGTGGCCCTCGCCTGCACTCGCTCCAGCCTCTCAATATCTTTCCTGAGGGTGGGCGACCAGAACTGCACAGCATACTCCAGGTGCGGCCGAACAAGGGAATTGTACAGTGAGAGCACAATCTCCTTGTTCCGAAACTGAAATTGCCTCCTGATATAACCCAATAGTTTCTGGGCTTTCTTTTCCACCTCTACACACTGTTTCGTAAACTTAAGGTCGCTGCTAATTAGCACACCCAAGTCCTTTTCTAAATCAGTCACCTCGATATTACTACCCAACATCGAGTAGTCCGACTTGGGATTGGCGTAGCCAATGTGCATCACTTTGCATTTACCCAAGGTAAACGGCATTTGCCATTTTTCGGACCTCTCTCCTATCCTACCTAGGTCCGCACGCAGTTCCTCGATCGCTTCAGGCGTCCAAACATTGGCCCCAAGCTTGGTATTATCAGCGAATTTCGCGATCCGACTGACTATGCCACCGTCGATATCATTTATGTAAATGATAAACAACAGTGGCCCCAAAACGGAACCCTGAGGAACCCCACTAGTGACCGAGGCCCAACCCGAACTAGCCCCTTTAATTACCACCCTCTGCCGCCTATTCCTCAGCCAGTTTCCAATCCACCTACCTATTTCCCCACCGATACCCAGCGCGCGCACTTTCACCATTAGCCGGCGGTGAGGTACCTTATCAAAGGCTTCCTGAAAGTCGAGATAAAGTATATCAATCGCCCTACTCTTATCGTACTCACCCAACATGACGTGGAAAAACTCGAGCAAGTTGGTGAGACACGACCTATGCCGTCTAAACCCATGTTGAGAGTCCCCAAGCAGCTTGTGGGAATCCAAATGGTCAACGATCCTATCCGCTATTATCCCCTCTAATAATTTACCTACAACTGAAGTGAGACTAATGGGACGATAGTTCCCTGGACTTTCGTGATCCCCTTTCTTAAAGATAGGGGTCACGTTGGCTTCCCTCCAGTCACCAGGCACCTGGCCCGTCTCCAACGATTTGTTGAAGACTGTAGCCAGGTGGGGAGCCACCTGGTCGCGCACCTCCCGCAACACTCTGGGGAGAAACTGGTCTGGCCCAGGAGCCTTAAACACGCTCAGTTTGTCTATTCTATCGGCAACGACTGTCGCGGTACATCGAACATTATCCAGGCCAGCACCTTCGTGCCTCACACCTGGCTCGGGGATGATGCGGGTGTCCTCCCTGGTGAACACTCCCGCAAAGTACTCATTAAGCACATTGGCGATGTCCGCGTCCGAGGTCCGCAGAACGCCGCTTCCGTTCTAATGGGCTTTCTACTATTAACATAACTGAAGAACTCCTTAGGGTTCCCCTTGCAGAGGCTTGCCACCCGTAGTTCTTCGTTACGTTTCGCTAGCCTAACCTTCGCCTTCACTTCCCTACACAGGCGGACATACGCTAAAGTGTTCTCATGGGAACGATTGGCCTTCGCCCTCCTACACGCTACTTTCCTATTTCGGATAGCCGAAGCGATGTCACGATTGAACCACTTAGGCTGCGTTGAAGCAGGGGTGACCGGTTTTGAGGGTATGGCAGCAGACTGCAGCACCATAAACTCGTCCCGGAATGCACTCCACACTCCCTCAACATCGCCGCCGACCTCTAACCCCATATCTCCTACGCTATCCCTGAGGCTAACAAAGTTCGCCCGCCGGAGATCGAGCTTACTGCCTCTCGAGTTACTACGCTTCACCCGAGGGACGCACACACGGAACCTAATAAGACTGTGATCACTCCCGCCCAACGATTCGTCAACGGTGAGGCCAGTGACGAGGTTGTCTTCGGACGTGAACACTAAGTCTAGAACGCTTTCGCCTCGTGTAGGCTCGTTGACCCACTGAGTGAGGAAGTTCTCATCAGCAAAGTCAACTAGCCTCCTCCCTTCAGCATCGGCAGTCCTGTTTTCCCACTTTATGCCGCGACAGTTGAAGTCTCCTAAAGCTACACACACCCTATCCCCTAGCAGGCTACTGAGTTCGGTGTACAGGGCTGTATCCTCCTCGAGGAGGAGATGCAGAGGTCTGTACACCAAGATTAACCTGTAGTTCGTCCCTCCCACGTTCAGATCGACGCCAAGCAGCTCCCGTCCCGACCTTAACTGGCAGTCAACCGGACTCAACGTGTCTCTGACGTATATTAGTACCCCACCCCCCTCCCCACGGGTGCGGTCTTTGCGAAACATTCTATACCCGGGAATTTCGAACTCCCCAACGTAGTCCCTACGATCAGTATGAATCCAGGACTCGGTGATAGCAACGATATCCTGGTATTCTGATGCTAAGAGCGCCCGTAGCTCGCAAAACTTGTTCCTAATTGACCTAGCATTAAAAAGCATTGCACGGAGGGAGCCTTCCCTATTCTGACCGCCCCCTAGCACGACCCGTTTCCCGAACAGCCAGGGCTGTCGGGAGTTGAAGAGCCCCTCACTAACGAGGGGGCAACTTCCGCAGGAGACTGAGCCCCCTCCAACGTAGGAGGAAGGTCACCCACCTGTACTTCGACGCACTCTTCAGTTGAAGGTACGTCCGCCACCGGCTCATCCTCATCTCTCCCCGGGGGGCCCATCATCTCCCCGGTGGGGGCCCATCATCTCTCCCCGGACTCGACCTCACCATTCTGTATAGGTGCCGGTCGAGCAGCGCGCCTAGCACACCTTTACCCTTGTTATTGAGGTGGACACCATCCCTCTGGTAAAGGTCCCACCTACCCGAAAATGCATCGAAGGGGTCAATAAACCACGCCCAGCGGAACGCACAAGTCTTGTACCCTCTCGTTGATGCCAATGACCTTACTGAGCGCGTGGTCACTGGCATTCATTCATTCGCGGTAGAGAGAGAGAAAGAAAGAGAGAGAGAGAGAGAGAGAGAGAGAGAGAGAGAGAGAGACAAGGAGTTACAAGGAGTTACAAGGAAATGAAGTACCTCAAAAGGCCTTGCGGCCCATACCGAGGAGGTACCAATGGCAACGGGTGCCAGGGAAAATTTTGTCTTTCAACTATGCTAGCAGAAGTAGAAAACTGGATAGAAAAGTAGAAGGCTCTCTCCCCACCCTCCGCTCCCTCCCTGCCAGAGGCAGGTACGGAAAAAGGTTGAAGAAAATACCTTGACCCTGGAAAAGTAGCCAAGGAAATTTTACAGGAAAGTGGAGAATATATAAATAGCTCTATATTTAGCTTGCTCACAGAGACCGAGCAAGCGAACTCCTGCAGTTGGTTCCAGATATTAACTATTTTATAGGAAAAGAAATTTCCGCAGACTGAGGTCCTAAATGTCTTTACACACTCAAATAGTGTGCAAGATTTCGTCTAACCTTTTCTTGAACTGATCCACAGAGGAACTGTTCACAACTTCCGAAGGTAACATGTTCCATGTGTCACAGATCTTATACGTAACGTAATTCCCACACACACTAGTCCTAAACCGTTTCAAATCCAACTTCCAACCATTGTTGCGAGTTGGGTTATCATTTAAACTAAACATACTTCTAAAATCGACATCGTTGAACCCTCGTAAGAGCTTGAAAACCTCGATCAGTTGACCGCGCAGCCTCCGAGTTTCAAGCGAAAACAAGTTCAGGGCGCGTAACCGTCGATTGTAGCCCATATGCCTAACGGAAGGGATCAACTTTGTGGCCCTCGCCTGCACTCGCTCCAGCCTCTCAATATCTTTCCTGAGGGTGGGCGACCAGAACTGCACAGCATACTCCAGGTGCGGCCGAACAAGGGAATTGTACAGTGAGAGCACAATCTCCTTGTTCCGAAACTGAAATTGCCTCCTGATATAACCCAATAGTTTCTGGGCTTTCTTTTCCACCTCTACACACTGTTTCGTAAACTTAAGGTCGCTGCTAATTAGCACACCCAAGTCCTTTTCTAAATCAGTCACCTCGATATTACTGCCCAACATCGAGTAGTTCGACTTGGGATTGGCGTAGCCAATGTGCATCACTTTGCATTTACCAAGTTAAACGGCATTTGCCATTTTTCGGACCACTCTCCTATCCTACCTAGGTCGGCACGCAGTTCCTCGATCGCTTCGGGCGTCCCAACATTGGCCCCAAGCTTGGTGTCATCAGCGAATTTGGCGATCCGACTGACGATGCCACCGTCGATATCATTTATGTAAATGGTAAACAACAGCGGCCCCAAAACGGAACCCTGAGGAACCCCACTAGTGACCGAGGCCCAACCCGAACTAGCCCCTTTAATTACCACCCTCTGCCGCCTATTCCTCAGCCAGTTTTCAATCCACCTACCTATTTCCCCACCGATACCCAGCGCGCGCACTTTCGCCATTAGCCGGCGGTGAGGTACCTTATCAAAGGCTTTCTGAAAGTCGAGATAAAGTATATCAATCGCCCTACTCTTATCGTACTCACTCAACATGACGTGGAAAAACTCGAGCAAGTTGGTGAGACACGACCTATGCCGTCTAAACCCATGTTGGGAGTCCCCAAGCAGCTTCTGGGAATCCAAATGGTCAACGATTCTATCAGCTATTATCCTTTCTAATAATTTACCTACAACTGAAGTGAGACTAATAGGACGATAGTTCCCTGGACTTTCGTGATCCCCTTTCTTAAAGATACGGGTCACGTTGGCCTCCCTCCAGTCACCAGGCACCTGGCCCATCACCAACGATTTGTTGAAGACTGTAGCCAGGTGGGGAGCCACCTGGTCGCGCACTTCTCGCAAAACACTGGGGAGAAACTGGTCTGGCCCAGGAGCCTTAAACGCGCTCAGTTTGTCTATTCTATGAGCAACGACTGTCGCGGTACATCTAACACTATCCAGGTCAGCACCTTCGTGCCTCACAGCTGGCTCGGGGATGACGCGGGTATCCTCCCTGGTGAACACTCCCGCAAAGTACTCATTAAGCACATTAGCGATGTCCGCGTCGGAGGTCCGCAGAACGCCGCTTCCGTCCTTTAAAGGACCTATCATGCTTCTAATAGGCTTTCTACTATTAACATAACTGAAGAACTCCTTAGGGTTCCTCTTGCAGAGGCTTGCCACCCGTAGTTCTTCGTTACGTTTCGCTAGCCTAACCTTCGCCTTCACTTCCCTACACAGGCGGACATACGCTTCAGTGTTCTCGTGGGAACGATTGGCCTTCGCCCTCCTATACACTACTTTCCTATTTCGGATAGCCGAAGCGATGCCACGATTGAACCACTTAGGCTGCGTTGAAGCAGGGGTGACCGTTTTGAGGGTATGGCAGCAGACTGCAGCACCATAAACTCATCCCGGAATGCACTCCACACTCCCTCAACATCGCCGCCAACCTCTAACCCCATCTCTGCTACGCTATCCCTGAGGCTAACAAAGTTCGCCCGCCGGAGATCGAGCTTACTGCCTCTCGAGTTACTACGCTTCACCCGAGGGACGCACACACGGAACCTAATAATACCGTGATCACTCCCGCCCAACGATTCGTCAACGGTGAGGCCAGTGACGAGGTTGTCTTCGGTCGTGAATACTAAGTCTAGAACGCTTTCGCCTCGTGTAGGCTCGTTGACCCACTGAGTGAGGAAGTTCTCATCAGCAAAGTCAACTAGCCTCCTCCCTTCAGCATCGGCAGTCCTGTTTACTTTATGCCGCGACAGTTGAAGTCTCCTAAAACTACACACACCCTATCCCCTAGCAGGCTACTGAGTTCGGTGTACAGGGCTGTATCCTCCTCGAGGAGGAGATGCGGAGGTCTGTACACCAAGATTAACCTATAGTTCGTCCCTCCCACGTTCAGATCGACGCCAAGCAGCTCCCGTTCCGACCGGAACTGGCAGTCAACCGGACTCAACGTGTCTCTGACGTATATTAGTAACCCCACCCCCCTCCCCACGGGTGCGGTCTTTGCGAAACATTCTATACCCGGGAATTTCGAACTCCCCAACGTAGTCCCTACGATCAGTATGAATCCAGGACTCGGTGATAGCAACGATATCCTGGTATTCTGATGCTAAGAGCGCCCGTAGCTCGCGAAACTTGTTCCTAATTGACCTAGCATTAAAAAGCATTGCACGGAGGGAGCCTTCCCTATTCTGACCGCCCCCTAGCACGACCCGTTTCCCGAACAGCCAGGCTGTCGGGAGTTGAAGAGCCCCTCACTAACGAGGGGGCAACTTCCGCAGGAGACTGAGCCCCCTCCAACGTAGGAGGAGGGTCACCCACTGTACTTCGCGCACCCTTCAGTCGAAGGTACGTCCGCCACCGGCTCATCCTCATCTCTCCCCGGTGGGGGCCCATCATCTCTCCCAGGACTCGACCTCACCATTCTGTATAGGTGCCGGTCGAGCAGCGCGCCTAGCACACCTTTACCCTTGTCATTGAGGTGGACACCATCCCTCTGGTAAAGGTCCCACCTACCCGAAAATGCATCGAAGGGGTCAATAAACTTCACGCCCAGCGGAACGCACAAGTCTTGTACCCTCTCGTTGATGCCAATGACCTTACTGAGCGTGGTCACTGACATTCATTCGCGGTAAAATACCCATTAACATTCCCCTGTCTGTCTTCAGTTTTAGATCATCCGCAAGAGACATGATCTCGGTGATGATCCCTTCTGTAAGACCTACCCCACCGCCTTTGAGGAACAGGTCATTGCCACCAGCGTGGACAACGATCGCAGTCCTCCGACTATCCACGCGCACCTTCTCTACCTCCTTCCTTAAGTGCGCCGTTCCCCGCCCAGGTAAGCACCTTACCTTCCTCCCATCCCGGTTTGCAGAAGCAAAGTACTTCTCCTGGCCCCTGATCTGCGAGTCCCCAATCAAAACGGTGTCTTCCTCCTTCGAGCACAGGAGACTAAAGCGGTTAGAGGTCTTGACAGGGGCAACTGGGGTCTCAGGCTTCGGCTTCGCAGCCTTCTTGCCCGAGACCTTTCGAAACCCGTCGCCACCCATACACGCAGTTACACCACCCGACCCACCCCGACAGGTAGCTACATCCTTCGGTTTCTTTGGGCCATCAGCAGGCCCCTTCCCACCCTTCTCTATCAGCCCTTCTTTGAGCCCTCCCTTTGTTCTTGATACTTAATCTTACAGTTTGAATCTGCTGGTGTGTTTTTAATTTGATCTTGTCCACTGGGTTGGATTTCCAGTGCTACGACCCTAGCTTCAAGCTTTTTTACTAATTCCTTTAGCTCTTTAACTTCCTTTTCGTGGTTGTCTCTAAGTTTACAAAACAAACATACACTAAGGGATGTGATATCGCTGATACTACCCTCTGGGAAGTCTACGCACCAATGATTAACTTTACATTTAAAGCATTCTGCTTTCAATTTAGCTGGCCCTGCCATATTTTCTCTTTTTTTTGTTTTTTCTGAATACTCTGAATAAGATAAAGCGTTCTAGCAATGAAAACTATCCAAAAACGTTATGACCAGTATATAAAAAAGGGGGGGGGGGGTGAATTAATCCCGCGCGTAGCCGCACCCGCCTTTTGCAAGTGACGTTCATTCCTTCCAGAAGACTACACCTCTCCTGCTGCCGCACCGACCAAAGGTCTCCCCAGGGCCGGACCGTCCCAAACGTGTCGCAGCTACCAACTGACAAACACTCGCGACGCAAGCGTCACGGATTTTCCGCCAGGAGCGACAGCGAGATGCAGCCCCTTACTAAGTCTTACTAGTCACTCACAAGTGGCCAGACTCTTAGAATCCAGTGTTCAAGGGATATCCCACCAGACCCAGAGGCTACGCCCGAGACTTTACGCTGGCCTGGCAGCCAGCTGGGCAGTAAAGCCCTCTCACCTCAGAGCAGTACAGCCAAGCACCATCAATTGGTCACCAGAGAGAGAGAGAGAGAGAGAGAGAGAGAGAGAGAGAGAGAGAGAGAGAGAGTTACAAGGAGTTACAAGGAAAAGAAGTACCTCAAAAGGCCTTGCGGCCCATACCGAGGAGGTACCAATGGCAACGGGTGCCAGGGAAAATTTTGTCTTTCAACTATGCTAGCAGTAGTAGAAAACTGGATAGAAAGTAGAAGGCTCTCTCCCACCCTCCGCTCCCTCCCTGCCAGAGGCAGGTACGGAAAAAGGTTGAAGAAAATACCTTGACCCTGGAAAAGTAGCCAAGGAAATTTTACAGGAAAGTGGAGAATATATAATAGCTCTATATTTAGCTTGCTCACAGAGACACCGAGCAAGCGAAACTCCTGCAGAGAGAGAGAGAGAGAGAAGAGAGAGAGAAAGAGAGAGAGAGAGAGAGAGAGAGAGAGAGTTACAAGGAGTTACAAGGAAAAGAAGTACCTCAAAAGGCCTTGCGGCCCATACCGAGGAGGTACCAATGGCAACGGGTGCCACGGAAAATTTTCTACACACTCAAAGAGTGTGCAAAATTTGGTCTAACCTTTTCTTGAACTGATCCACAGAGGAACTGTTCACAACTTCCGAAGGTAACCTGTTCCATGTGTCACAGATCTTATACGTAACGTAATTCCCACACACACTAGTCCTAAACCGTTTCAAATCCAACTTCCAACCATTGTTGCGAGTTGGGTTATCATTTAAACTAAACATACTTCTAAAATCGACATCGTTGAACCCTCGTAAGAGCTTGAAAACCTCGATCAGTTGACCGCGCAGCCTCCGAGTTTCAAGCGAAAACAAGTTCAGGGCGCGTAACCGTCGATTGTAGCCCATATGCCTAACGGAAGGGATCAACTTTGTGGCCCTCGCCTGCACTCGCTCCAGCCTCTCAATATCTTTCCTGAGGGTGGGCGACCAGAACTGCACAGCATACTCCAGGTACGGCCGAACAAGGGAATTGTACAGTGAGAGCACAATCTCCTTGTTCCGAAACTGAAATTGCCTCCTGATATAACCCAATAGTTTCTGGGCTTTCTTTTCCACCTCTACACACTGTTTCGTAAACTTAAGGTCGCTGCTAATTAGCACACCCAAGTCCTTTTCTAAATCAGTCACCTCGATATTACTGCCCAACATCGAGTAGTCCGACTTGGGATTGGCGTAGCCAATGTGCATCACTTTGCATTTACCCAAGTTAAACGGCATTTGCCATTTTTCGGACCACTCTCCTATCCTACCTAGGTCCGCACGCAGTTCCTCGATCGCTTCGGGCGTCCCAACATTGGCCCCAAGCTTGGTGTCATCAGCGAATTTGGCGATCCGACTGACGATGCCACCGTCGATATCATTTATGTAAATGGTAAACAACAGTGGCCCCAAAACGGAACCCTGAGGAACCCCACTAGTGACCGAGGCCCAACCCGAACTAGCCCCTTTAATTACCACCCTCTGCCGCCTATTCCTCAGCCAGTTTTCAATCCACCTACCTATTTCCCCACCGATACCCAGCGCGCGCACTTTCGCCATTAGCCGGCGGTGAGGTACCTTATCAAAGGCTTTCTGAAAGTCGAGATAAAGTATATCAATCGCCCTACTCTTATCGTACTCACTCAACATGACGTGGAAAAACTCGAGCAAGTTGGTGAGACACGACCTATGCCGTCTAAACCCATGTTGGGAGTCCCCAAGCAGCTTGTAGGAATCCAAATGGTCAACGATTCTATCAGCTATTATCCTTTCTAATAATTTACCTACAACTGAAGTGAGACTAATAGGACGATAGTTCCCTGGACTTTCGTGATCCCCTTTCTTAAAGATAGGGGTCACGTTGGCCTCCCTCCAGTCGCCAGGCACCTGGCCCATCTCCAACGATTTGTTGAAGACTGTAGCCAGGTGGGGAGCCACCTGGTCGCGGACTTCTCGCAAAACACTGGGGAGAAACTGGTCTGGCCCAGGAGCCTTAAACGCGCTCAGTTTGTCTATTCTATGAGCAACGACTGTCGCGGTACATCTAACACTATCCAGGCCAGCACCTTCGTGCCTCACAGCTGGCTCGGGGATGACGCGGGTATCCCCCTGGTGAACACTCCCGCAAAGTACTCATTAAGCACATTACGATGTCCGCGTCGGAGGTCCGCAGAACGCCGCTTCCGTCCTTTAAAGGACCTATCATGCTTCTAATGGGCTTTCTACTATTAACATAACTGAAGAACTCCTTAGGGTTCCTCTTGCAGAGGCTTGCCACCCGTAGTTCTTCGTTACGTTTCGCTAGCCTAACCTTCGCCTTCACTTCCCTACACAGGCGGACATACGCTTCAGTGTTCTCGTGGGAAAGATTGGCCTTCGCCCTCCTATACGCTACTTTCCTATTTCGGATAGCCGAAGCGATGCCACAATTGAACCACTTAGGCTGCGTTGAAGCAGGGGTGACCGGTTTTGAGGGTATGGCAGCAGACTGCAGCACCATAAACTCATCCCGGAATGCACTCCACACTCCCTCAACATCGCCGCCAACCTCTAACCCCATCTCTCCTACGCTATCCCTGAGGCTAACAAAGTTCGCCCGCCGGAGATCGAGCTTACTGCCTCTCGAGTTACTACGCTTCACCCGAGGGACGCACACACGGAACCTAATAAGACTGTGATCACTCCCGCCCAACGATTCGTCAACGGTGAGGCCAGTGACGAGGTTGTCTTCGGTCGTGAACACTAAGTCCAGAACGCTTTCGCCTCGTGTAGGCTCGTTGACCCACTGAGTGAGGAAGTTCTCATCAGCAAAGTCAACTAGCCTCCTCCCTTCAGCATCGGCAGTCCTGTTTTCCCACTTTATGCCGCGACAGTTGAAGTCTCCTAAAACTACACACACCCTATCCCCTAGCAGGCTACTGAGTTCGGTGTACAGGGCTGTATCGTCCTCGAGGAGGAGATGCGGAGGTCTGTACACCAAGATTAACCTATAGTTCGTCCCTCCCACGTTCAGATCGACGCCAAGCAGCTCCCGTTCCGACCGGAACTGGCAGTCAACCGGACTCAACTTGTCCCTCACGTATATTAGTACCCCACCCCCCTCCCCACGGGTGCGGTCTTTGCGAAACATTCTATACCCGAGAGAGAGAGAGAGAGAGAGATAGAGAGAGAGAGAGAGGAGAGAGAGAGAGAGAGAGAGATACAAGGAAAAGAAGTACCTCAAAAGGCCTTGCGGCCCATACCGAGGAGGTACCAATGTACGCAAACTTTTATCGCAAACTTTTATGACTCTAGGCTAGGGTTTAAAAATACGTTTTTGACTACTAAAATATGATTTTCATCGCTCTGCCGGGGGCAGAAGATGATTACCTATTAAGCTAAGATTTTGCAGAGGCTATTTTCTCATGCATGCGCAAGTTTTTGTCTCTATTAGAATATGGAAATCGAAAAAAATGTAAAATCGATCCACCCTACTAACCAATCATCAAGGGCGTACAGTTGACCTAACCGGGCATTCAATTAACCTAACACGTTAATATTGGTTATTTCACCTAAATATCTTCTGATCTTTTCGTATATTTAGGCACTCACTATCACATTAAGTTGTATCTAGTATTATCGGGACTACCTACGAAAAACACATTTTCCGTTTTAAGCAGAAAAACAAAAAAATGGAAAATGTCCGGTTAGGTCAACTGAACGCCCTTGATGATTTGTTAGGTTAAGTTGTGATATTCTCGTTAGTTTAAACGAAAATGACGAGAGCAAAAATACATAATAAACAGTACGTATATATATAAAATGTGTATATATGTATGTTCGGTGAATTGTGTTGCAGTGAATTGTATGAGCGATGAATTGTGGGCAATTAACTTTCCTAGACCCTGGGGATGCGGATTTTTATTTCAAAATTTTCTCTCCGAGTCCGTGGGAAATAGGGCCTGTATTTTAAGATGAATTAAAACAGTAAAATAAATACATTAACCCCAAAGGATACTGACGGAGGGAGTCCTTTCCGAGCCTAATGACTTTTATTCATGTCATGCGCGAGGCTATATATAATTTTTAAAGGCCTACTCGATTTTTCAGTCAAGGCTTAACCTTGTATCTTAAATTGTATAACGTAAGTGTAAAGTTAAAGTAATTTGTGAACATAAGATTAAAAGTAGAAAAGTTTATATTTATGGTAAAAATCTGAAGTTATTTAATTAAGTAAATAAAAAAACATTAATTTACTTAGTTGTGGTTTGGTGCAATAAACAAAGTTAAAGGTGAAGTAAAAAGATCATTGGTCACGTTACCGTCGTGAGTGGGTGTATGTGAAAGTTCGTCATACACCAACCCACGGAGGAGTCAATGGACGGATTATCGAACCCCAACTCTTTTACTGATGGCATGATGGTGGAATAAAACGGTAACCACTAGTCCTCGTTAAAACATCCAGAAACCCTGAACACTTCAAAAGCAAACTGACGTATTCAACAGACATAAAACCCTTTCCTTTCTTTACTCAATAACCAAAAAGTTAAGCAATCTTTGATTAAAAAAATCAGCACAAAACACTATTTTGTCCTCCACCTCGCACGATACAAATAACCCTCGTAGCTAAATAATTCACCCACGTAAAGCCATTTATAAAAATAATCTTGATAAAGTTGCCCTTACATTAAGACTCATACAAGTTTTCCAGTAACTGAATGGCGTTTGATCGGGTACACTAGCATCTGTGGATTATCTAACCCTTTTTCACCAGACACTTTTTCCTTGTTTATGAGCATCTCCACATCTTTCTTCGTATCAAATTTATGTCTATCTTCCGCAGACATCATCATGTAGCCCCCCTTGGAACGGTCTGTGGCCCACATCACAATACTACTCATTACGGCCACTATAAAAAGAAAAGGCTTACATCAAGAGACCTGATTCTACCATTTGTAGCAACCCTTTTCCATAGGTTCCATCACAATGGATAGAGGAGGAGGAGGAAAGATTTAAAACATTCAGCGAAGTAAAACACACTCGAACAATTTAATTATTCACCAATATAATTAATTTTTTTTATGCAGGAAGGAGAGACCCAAACATCATCATAATTATCTTATATTCGTTGTGTATAAACTATTCATCATCCATAAACATTGTAAAGACACTTTAGAAAAGCAATCTGAAAAATACACCATAAAAGTAATGTGTGAATAACATTTTAAGACGAAGCTGAAAGCACTCTGGAAGAGGCGACAGTTCGAATATCTAAGTAAACAGAGATTTTAAGCCCTTGCTATCAACTGAGTTCAGCTGCATTTGAAAATTTAATTCTTTTGTTGAAGGACTTCAGTGACTGGAAATGATATTTTGGCAGACAGGAATAAAATAAGGGTACTTACGACAAAGCCAAAGAACGTAAAAGACTTCAAGGCACAAATAACCTTTTGTGTCCACAATGAAACCACCAAGCATACTGATGAGAGCTAAGCCTAAATTCTGAATACTCTGCATCCTGTTTAGGAGAAAGAAAATATAAAAATAATTCCTTCATTAACCAGTCTATACATTACTGTACTAAATGCAAAAAACTTCACTTTTTTACGTGAAGGTCAAAATATGAGAATAAAAACCCACTCTAATAGACAGAGTTTATTTCCACGACAGTTTCGACACCCACTGGCATCCTCCTCGGGTGGATACAGAAACACAAATGAAACAAAACAAGAGGGAAAAACAGTTCAGGGATCGACCGTTAAGAAATTCGCACCTAGGTTGGATTCCATTCTCTCGAGACAGGAGGGGCATTTTCATTAAGTACATTCGCACAAATTTTAAAACTATCTTCCTGTTCTAAACATACAGATTCTATTATTTTTACATAATTATTACATTTATAATTAAATTTATTACATTTAATATTGCATAATTATTAATTACAGAAATTATAAATTTATTATTACATTGGTTATTACATTGTTGTTTATTATACAGAAATTATAAACCGAAAAACGAATGTATAGAACAAGAAGATATTTTTAATTTGTGGAAATGTAGTTATAAGCTGACCCTGTAATAAAATGCCCTTCTGGTTTCGGGAGAACGATATCTAACCTAGGTGCGAATTTCTCAATGGTCTCTGGATTATTTCCTAATCGCCTTTTTTCATTCGTTTTTCGGTTTATAATTTCTGTATAATAAACAACAATGTAATAACCAATGTAATAATAAATTTATAATTTCTGTAATTAATAATTATGCAATATTAAATGTAATAAATTTAATTATAAATGTAATAATTATGTAAAAATAATAGAATCTGTATGTTTAGAACAGGAAGATAGTTTTAAAATTTGTGCGAATGTACTTAATGAAAATGCCCCTCCTGTCTCGAGAGAATGGAATCCAACCTAGGTGCGAATTTCTTAACGGTCGATCCCTGAACTGTTTTTCCCTCTTGTTTTGTTTCATTTGTGTTTCTGTATCCACCCGAGGAGGATGCCAGTGGGCGTCGAAACTGTCGTGGAAATAAACTCTGTCTATTAGAGTGGGTTTTTATTCTCATATTACTGTACTAGTTTGAAAAATGCTTCATGCAAAATGGAAAATCTTTTGTGTGTGCATAATAATAAACCTTAAAAATACAGGAACAAGAATAACAAAAGAAAAACCCATTTGGCATTAAAAATTCAATTATATTTATTTTATATTTTTTTTTTTTTTTTTTTTTTTAGTTCGGGAAGAACCGATTCGCCTCTATTTAAAGGGCATATCTCAGCGGAAAAACAAAGAAAAAGTGAGAGGAAAGACAGAGGAAAAAGAAAAGGTGGAGGGGATAGTCGAAGTGGAAAAAGACCAAGGATGACAAGGACTGCAGGGTCGAGCCCCATCATCCTTGGGTGCTAGGGCCGGGAGGGCGCACGTGAAACCTCCAGGAACAAGCACGTACAAACGAGCACAAAGAGCACTCAAGAGCACGAGCTTAGAACCCCCTTGCGGGGTTATATATATATATATATAATATATATATATATATATATATATATATATATATATATATATATATATATTTATTAGGGCGGGTTGATTTTGGAACTGTGATCTTGGACTAGTCTAGATTGAAAGGTATTAATGTATAAAAAATGTTGCACCAACTCATATTTGTGAAAATGATTGTATTTTTTGAGGATTGTTAATTATTTTTAAGTTGTAAAATTGCCGAATTTTACGCGTAGAATCGCGCACGCGGCATTCGCGCAATGTAAACAAACAAAATATCGGACCTTATTTCATCAAAATAATCAATTAAAATTCGGCTTTTTTAACAAAACGATGCTTGAAACTTATTGCAAATGCATTATAGATGTTTATGAGTGTATTATTTTGTATTTTTTAATGATATTTACCTATAAAATGTGTATTAAATTAAGTTATTTTATGATGCGTTCATTTAATTGTGTTTATTTTCAGATATTTCAGAAAAATGGGTAAAAAACGGAAGTCTGCAGTGTTAATTCGAAGTGATAGTGCCAAAAAATTCAGTGGCCAGCCTTCCCCTTTGGATAAAACAGAGCCTCCCACCCTCCGCTAAGTTATTCAGTACAGTTATTTCCTCCAAAACAGCTACTCGGACTTGAAAGATATTGCTAAAATGATAGCAAAGGATGTGATTGAGATCTGGCAGGCAGTGAACCCGCGGCTGCCCCTGTATGAGGAATATTATGTAGTGAAATTGGTGGATAAAGTGTGCTTCAAGGAAGCGAGAGAGATAAACAGGAAATCTCTTTCTACAGTCCAGGAGCAGAATCTGGAGGAAAAGCTGGATAAACTTTGACATTTCTGCTTGCACCTGTAAGCTACCTGTTCGTCCCTGTGATGACAATGCTGTGAAGTGCAAGAAAGAAAATTGTCAAACACAGCACATAATCTGCACTTGTCCTCCCAGTAAGAAGGTAATGCTATTATTTTTTTAACTTTTAACTGGCCTAACTTAGTGCGATTAGGTGCCTTTTAAATGGAAGGAAATTCAATGCTTGTAATTGAAAAATATCCGCATTTTCCTCCTGTAATCTTCCTTTCCCCCCTCCCTGGTAATAGAAATTAATAATCAATTTTTTTCAGGATTTTATCTCTTAATTTAGATCCGCTATTTAATATACTTTAATATTTCAGGTTCCAGTAGAGGAGGGGGAATACTTGAGAGATCAGAGGGCCAAAATAGGACCCAAGGGCTCTTTCCAGCTGGGATCTGTGGATAAAGCTACTGTGAAGAGAGACCAGAGGGCTGCAGCTGAAGCAGAAAGATTACAGAGCCAGATTCAACAGCAGCAGGAAGTGGATTTGGCCACATTTGGCCACTTTTGCCCCCACAATCAGCAGCTGTACATCTTCAACATGATCCAGAGGATCAAGCAGCAGTCTGAAGAAATCCAGGGTGTTGCTTTCAAGAACCTGAAGTACAATGCTTTTGCCTTGCTGCCCGAGAATGTGCTGTACTCCATGATGAAGTCTGATGACTTGGAAGTGAGAGAAGCTGCTCTCAAGAAAATTCTGTCCATCAGGTAAGCATTTATTAATTTAAAAAAATGTGAACAAAAAATTTGATTATTGGGATTTATTTAATAAAAAAAAAAAAGGCCCGAGTTCTATAAATCCCCATAATCGAATTTTTTTTCACATTTTCTTATCCCAATTCCCCCCTTCCCCTCTGATAATGGAAATAATATTACCTTCTTTCTGAAAAAAAATTCGATTATGGGGATTTATAGAACTCTGGTGTTGAAGCTTCCCATACTGTTTATGGACTCGAATCAAGGCACAAACACATTCTGGCCAAAGCCCTAAGCCGCCAGATGAGGCCTTCCTTTGCTTCTAAGGACTCTTACAGTGAAAATTATGATGATCTTGGGATATAAATGTATCTATTTGACTCTGTACGTTTTTTTTACTTTTTTTTTCAATAAAATTGTAACTTTTTTCAGGATTTTTTTATGAAAATAGCATGTTTTTTTTGGCCGAAAATTGCGAAAATGCGATATTTTTCGGTACGATTTTTTGACGATTTTTGAAACAGTTTCCTCAAAAAACGGTTAAAGCTAAGGATCTGAAATTTTTTGTCAATTATCATCATATTAAGCCCTGACTATCTCGACTGGTCAGAAAAGTCTTCTGTGAGAGCAGGTTCACAGATGCCACTTTGAGAAAGGTTGATTAGTTCTGACCAATGGGTAGCTTCAATGTTGATGGCTGTGATCATCTTCAGCCTTTTCTTGGCTGGCTTCCCACTTCTGAAAGAATAATAAATTTATTTATTTATTTTTTATTCCAGTTTAAGATTTAATCCCTATTAGTCTCAGAATTGCTGATTTAAAACAAAAAAACAACCCCCCCCCGTTTTTTTTCAGAAAGGTAAGATTATTTCCATTATCAGAGGGGAGGGGGGAATTGGGATAAGAAAATGTGAAAAAAAATTCGATTATAGGGATTTATAGAACTCGGGCCTTTTTTTTATTAAATAAATCCCCATAAACAAATTTTTTTTTCACTTTTTTAAATTAATAAATGCTTACCTGATGGACAGAATTTTCTTGAGAGCAGCTTCTCTCACTTCCAAGTCATCAGACTTCATCATGGAGTACAGCACATTCTCGGGCAGCAAGGCAAAAGCATTGTACTTCAGGTTCTTGAAAGCAACACCCTGGATTTCTTCAGACTGCTGCTTGATCCTCTGGATCATGTTGAAGATGTACAGCTGCTGATTGTGGAACTTGCTGTCCCTTTTGATCTCAAACCAACTGACTGCATACACTTCCACAATGAACTTGATGGCCTGGTAAAGCTTATCTGTAGTTCTGGAGGGTAAGCACCTCTGGTCCACAGACACATCAATCTAATTGCCAAAGTCAACCATCTTGCATGGTTTAATGGTCCAATTTTCCAGGCAGCAAATCTTGGGTTGACTTTGCCCCTAGAAATTCCAAGCACATACTCCAAAAGAAGCCTCTGGTCGCTACTGAGATCATTCAGGTCTCCTCAGCAAATTCCATGTCATCCAGGGGTCCACTGAGTTTGGTGAATTCCACTTGTGGCAGATCTTGGTAGTCAATTTCACAGTTTTCCCAGCGGACCAGTGAAAGCAGTGGGACTTTTGGTACTGCCATCAAGATGCTTGAAAACAGCTCTGAAAGGAAGCTCATTCTGATGGAGTGAACAGCCAATGGTGTGCAATTCCGCTCAATTTTATTTTCCAGAGCTGTTACAAGGCCTCCCTCCAAGCCAGTGTTTGTATTTGTGTTGTCAAGGAGGACAGCTTTCAGGGTATGAATACTGTTAAACTCCTCCAAGACACTAGCAACTTCTTCACCAAGAACAACTCCAGTCGCACCTTTAATTGGGATGACTCTGTGAGTAAGATATGTTCCACTTTCAGTTCCCAGCTCCTTTGTGAAAGTCAAATCGTGCTCTTGTCCCTTTCCTTTCTTCAGCTTAGTCTCCCCATTTTCATCCTTAACTTCTCTGTACAGCAAAGTGTCCTTGTCAACTTTCCCATCAACCCCAATACAGATTAACTTTTCCAGACCCTCATTGGGTCATTCTCTGTCAGATCAACCAGTGCCTAACACCCTCATCTCTCAGATTTTGCTGAAATTTGGTTTATAGGGTGTTTGTGGGCCCTGAATCCATTTCTGAAATTATAAGGTCAATCCGACCAACGGTTCAAGAGATATGACCTCGGGAAATTTGAGGTCACTTGCGAGGTCACTAACATTTGGCGACCCATAACTTGGGTAATAATGGTCACAATTATATAAAAGTATATATATTTAGAATCAGAAAACGAACAAGGAATCCAAATATGCAAGTTTTAGAACTCTAGGTTGAAAATAAAAAAGTTACACTGTAACCAAAATTTGAGGTCACGATTTGACCTCTGGGGTATCAAATGAGAATTTTTTTTTTAAATGTAAAAAATGAAGGCATAGGCATTGGCTATAGAATCAGCAAAAAAAAGTTTGTTTATGTTAGTATTGTTCATGTAACTAACATATAAGTGAACATATTCATAAGTTGTGCGTCAATTCTACCTTTTTCACACTTAAGCTCATAATTTGACCTATAGAAATTAAAATTACATTTTTTATAGATATAAAAACAAAGGCAAAAAATGTAAAATTGTATTTCACTGCTAATCTACACTGGCAATAATAGTTATAATAGTGAAAGGGGAAGACCTACTTAGAGGATTCATGTGCTAGCCTAATACAATTTTTGCATGCTCGATGCTCTCATCAATTTCTTTTTGTGGAAAAATGTATTGAATTCTGCTGCCTCCTCTTAGGGTAGGACAACTCATTACAGTTAATATATGATGTCCTGGCACTGCACATGAATCCTTGTTTGATGGATAATAATATGCACTTGATCATGATGACCCAGAGGGATGTAGAAAGTTCACAGTGAAATCATCAAACTCTTCACATATCCTCCACAATTCTATACCAAACTTGCATGTCATAAATGCAGCCAACATACTCTCCTGGTTTGACACATTTTAGGTTACCAAGCATTGCAGGTTCATTAGTAAAATGACTTTTCCTTATTCTTTCTTTTCTCCAATGCCACTTGAAATGGGATACACCATCAGTTCTTCCTTGTTTAGGGGAACAAATCTATGATATTTCTGAGTTCCAGGAATAGCCCTACTATCCTTGAATCGATGTTCCAACGTTCTTCTGCATCTTTCAAATCAGCTGTAGTTACAAAGAAAAAATTTATCTTCTTGCTCAAGTTTTCTTCACAAAACTGAAACATGTGTTCTGGTGTAAGAATTTGCCTCTCTGTAGTTCTCTGCAAACTGGCACGAGCAGTAGCTCTTTTCACTGTTCCTCCAATCCCATCACATGCATTTTTGCCATGGGATGTAGCAAAGAAGTGCCATTCACAAGACAGACCAAAATCCTCTTCATGGTAACAGAGATTTGTGAAGTTGTATCTGTTCTTATATTGGCCAGCACATCCATCTGAGAAATAGTGCACCTTCTTCAATTGTGGGCATCTGAATTTAACATATGTCATAAGCTTCAATATGAATGAGTAAACCATTATAGTGTTGTGTTTTAGTGATGCAGATAAGAAACAGACATAAAATGGCTAAGTTCCGGTCTGCAGATGATCTATAATAGATGACAAAAGGGTGAACTGTACACTGTGAATTGTCCCAGTGAAACCCTTGGGCAGCATCTTGGACAATGAAAGTAATTCTCAGAGAAATCACCTACTATAACTACCTCGCTCTGAGGTGGTAGTGTTTCTTTCAACTGCTTGAAGTACTGTGATTGTTGCTGAGCAACAAAGTGATGACGAACCATGCGGGATATTTTCATGCTTAGGGATGATAAGTATTCATGAAGTGGCTCCACCTTATCAACCATGTACAACGGTCAACAGTCACCCATTGCTTGTAAGTATTTCATTTGGAGCTGATTTCACACTGTCAAGTAACTCAAGAAAATCCAGAACACCCTCTTCTCTTGGGCAATCATTGCAAAGTTGCATCATGCAAGTCTCTCTTTCTGTACTGCAGACACTGTAATCCATAAGATCCTTGTATGAAAGACCTCTTTCTCCCAATGCAGCCAGCTGCAATTTTGGATTTTGATGGTATGTGCAGACACAGACAGAATGAGTCCCACCACTACCGGCAAGCACACAATATGATGGCCGTAATTTTGCAAATGTGGAAAATCCTATTTGGGATTCTTCATCATTTTTTATAGTTTACAACATCTCTTAAATTCCCGAGGACCAATCGTTTTGCACCTTCATTGCACCTTCAGCACTGATAACTTTCACGCAATCCTTTTGGCCAGGACACATACGACTAACCTCTTCTGACTCATAGAATCTTCTAACTATATCTTTGTGTTCTTCAGATATCACTTTTCCTTTGCTCATTAGTGGAATCTTCGGAAGGATTCCATGTTCTGATTTAAGTGAACGGCTTCTTTTCACCATGTATGTTGTAGTTTGAAAGAAACTAGCTGTTTTTTCAATTGTGTATGGTGAGAGTGTCAATATTTGTAGTTTGTGATGGTGACATTTGCTCTCCAGGAATGACTGTTTCAATTCATTCATTAATTTGTCTAGATGTTTTTCAGATTTAGTTTCAGGTTTTGAAGTATCACTTACCTCCTCGGTAATTTGAACACCATAACTGAGTTCTAGCCTCTCCTTCAGGTGTTTCTGAGCAGATGATAGCTTACCACGAGCCTTGCGCTTTTTCTGGCTTAATGACAGCCCTTCTGAAAAGAACAGAAAAAAAGGTTTCACACACCTGAATATTAGTAATTAAATATTAATTATAGTACCTTAAATGCTATATAATTGGCTATATAGTAGATCAAACAGACCTTGTAGTAAGTATAAGTTATTATATTAATTTATTACTTACTTTTTTTAACTGGTGTTTGGTCCAGAAATGCTAGAACTGGTTCAACTGAAGTTGAAGGATTTTCCTTTATCAAGCAATCACTGTCATTGTCCAGATCTTGAATTGAAGAGATGTTACTCAAGCCACTGATAGTAGATGATTCATTTGAATCCTGCTCAGACTCGTTTTTTCAGTGGTACTAAGTATAGTGGGTTTTTCATTATCAGTGTCCAGCAGTTCACACACAACAATGAGTCTTTTTTTCACTCTTCCAGCACATTTTTCAACAAGTACATCAGTCACTTTTCTAAGATTGATTGTTATGCGTTTCTTGTGTTTTTGAATAGGGTCCTGGCAGTATTTCAAGTGCCGAACCATTGTATTTTGATCTGTAAAGATATAGGATTTACAAAATTAGGTAATTATATTTTTTAGAAAATATATAGCTATACACACTTAATATTTTAGGCCTTGATAGTCTCTGAGGCTCATTAAAACACCATACCCACCAGCCACCCACAGTGCTGGCTGGAACTGTACTAACCTGTAGACAAGGAATTTTGCAACTATCTGTGTTGATTCTGCACTTAGACAAGTAGCAACATGTTTCAACAGGTTTGTTTAGGCTACATGTGAGCTTAGTCTTCCCCTTTCACTATTATAACTATTATTGCCAGTGTAGATTAGCAGTGAAATACAATTTTTATTAAATTCTTGGAGCTTGAGGTCAAATTGATAGCTAAGATATAAAAATTCCTTGAAATGACAAGCAATTTATAAATATGGTGTTCACTTATAAGTTAGTTACATGAAAAGTACCAACATAAACAAACTTTTTATGATTGTTTCTATATCTATAAAAAATGTAATTTTAATTTCTATAGGTCAAATTATGAGCTTAAGTGTGAAAAAATAGGTAGAATTGACGCACAACTTATGAATATGGTGTTCACTTATATGTTAGTTACATGAAAAATACTAACATAAACAAACTTTTTTTTGCTGATTCTAATAGCCAATGCCTATGCCTTCATTTTTTACATTTAAAAAAAAATTCTCATTTGATACCCCAGAGGTCAAATCGTGACCTCAAATTTTGGTTACAGTGTAACTTTTTTATTTTTCAACCTAGAGTTCTAAAACTTGCATATTTGGATTCCTTGTCGTTTTCTGATTCTAAATATATATACTTTTATATAATTATGACAATTATTACCCAAGTTATGGCTCGCCAAATGTTAGTAACCTCGCGAGTGACCTCAAATTGCCCGAGGTCATATCTCTTGAACCGTTGGTTGGATTGACCTTATAATTTCAGAAATGGATTCAGGGCTCACAAACTCCCTATAAACCAAATTTCAGCAAAATATGAGAGATGAGGGTGTTAATTTCAATTTTTTTTGGTTGATCTGACAGAGAATGACCCCATTGTGCTTTTCATCACTTTTCACTTTCATTCTAGCTTTTTCCCTGTCCATTTTCGATTTATCAACTATTATCTGTTTCACATCAAGGCCAGGCTTAAGCAGGTCCATAGCTTGTAAGTCCAGGAGGAAGGCATTAGCAAGACTTGCCCCAAGATTGGAAGAAACATCACCCCTGATCAGTTCCATGGCATATCTGGGGGTTTTCAAAAAGCTGTAACCTCCACTTGGGTGCCTCCTTGGCTTCAACTCTTCAGCTTCACCACCATATGGCTGAAATGAAAATAAAAAATAAATTACTAAAGCGAAAATGGGGGAAAAAAGGGGAAAAAGTAGGGAAAAATATGGGGGGAAAAAAGGGGAAAAAGTAGGGAAAAATATGGGGGGGAAAAGGGGAAAAAGTAGGGAAAATATGGGGGGGAAAAAGGGGAAAAAGTAGGGAAAAATATGGGGGGGAAAAAGGGGAAAAAGTAGGGAAAAATATGGGTAAAAATCGACGAAAATGGGCGGAAATAAGAATAAATTACTTGAACGAAAAGAGAGTGGGAAAAGAGAGTGGGAAAAGAGAGTGGGAAAAGAGAGTGGGAAAAGAGAGTGGGAAAAGAGAGTGGGAAAAGAGAGTGGGAAAAGAGAGTGGGAAAAGAGAGTGGGAAAAGAGAGTGGGAAAAGAGAGTGGGAAAAGAGAGTGGGAAAAGAGAGTGGGAAAAGAGAGTGGGAAAAGAGAGGGGAAAAGAGAGTGGGAAAAGAGAGTGGAAAAGAGAGTGGGAAAAGAGAGTGGGAAAAGAGAGTGGGAAAAGAGAGTGGGAAAAGAGAGTGGAAAAGAGAGTGGGAAAAGAGAGTGGAAAAGAGAGTGGGAAAAGAGAGTGGGAAAAGAGAGTGGGAAAAGAGAGTGGGAAAAGAGAGTGGGAAAAGAGAGTGGGAAAAGAGAGTGGGAAAAGAGAGTGGGAAAAGAGTGGGTAAAAATTCAGGTAAAAAGTCGGCGAAAATGGGTGAAAAAAAAATTAATTACTAAAGCGAAAATGGGGGGAAAAGGGGTGAAATAGGGACAAAAAGTTGGGATAAATTTGGGTAAAAATGGGATAAGATATAAGAAAAAAAATATATTACCTCCTGATTCTCCTGAGCAGGATTCAAAAGAAATATCTTGTGAAGGTGTGGAGGCAAAAGTGGCCAAATCCACTTCCTGCTGCTGTTGAATCTGGCTCTGTAATCTTTCTGCTTCAGCTGCAGCCCTCTGGTCTCTCTTCACAGCAGCTTTATCCACAGATCCCAGCTGAAAAGAGCCCTTGGGTCCTATTTTGGCCCTCTGATCTCTCAAGTATTCCCTCTCCTCTACTGGAACCTGAAATATTAAAGTATATTAAATAGCGGATCTAAATTAAGAGATAAAATCCTGAAAAAAAATTTATTATTAATTTCTATTACCAGGTAGAGGGGAAAGGAAGATTACAGGGGGAAAGGAAGATTACAGGGGGAAAGGAAGATTACAGGGGGAAAATGCGGATATTTTTCAATTACAAGCATTGAATTTCCTTCCATTTAAAAGGCACCTAATCGCACTAAGTTAGGCCAGTTAAAATTTTAAAAAATAATAGCATTACCTTCTTACTGGGAGGACAAGTGCAGATTATGTGCTGTGTTTGACAATTTTTCTTGCACTTCACAGCATTGTCATCACAGGGACGAACAGGTAGCTTACAGGTGCAAGCAGAAATGTCAAAAAGTTTATCCAGCTTTTCCTCCAGATTCTGCTCCTGGACTGTAGAAAGAGATTTCCTGTTTATCTCTTTTGCTTTCTTGAAGCACACTTTATCCACCAATTTCACTACATAATATTCCTCATACAGGGGCAGCCGCGGGTTCACTGCCTGCCAGATCTCAATCATATCATTTACTATCATTTTAGCAATATCATAGTCTTTCAAGTCTGGGTGGCTGTTTTGGAGGAAATAACTGTACTGAATAACTTAGTGAAGGTAGGAGGCTCTGTTTTATCCAAAGGGGAAGGGTGGCCACTGAATTTTTTGGCACTATCACTTCGAGTTAACACTGCAGACTTCCATTTTTTACCCATTTTTCTGAAATATCTGAAAATAAACAATTAAATGAACGCATCATAAAATAACTTAATTTAATACACATTTTATAGGTAAATATCATTAAAAAATACAAAATAATACACTAATAAACATCTATAATGCATTTACAATAAGTTTCAAGCATCGTTTTGTTAAAAAAGCCGAATTTTAATTGATTATTTTGATGAAATAAGGTCTGATATTTTGTTTGTTTACATTGCGTGAATGCCGCGCGCGCGATTTTACACGTAAAATTTGGCAATTTTACAACTTAAAAATAATTAACAATCCTCAAAAAATACAATAATTTTCACAAATATGAGTTGGTGCAACGTTTTTTATACATTAGTACCTTTATATCTAGACTAGTCCAAGATCACAGTTCTAAAATCAACATACCTTTATATATATATATATATATATATATATATGATGAATAAAAACATCATAGTAAAAAATAGCCCTACCAATAATTTAGGCATTATCTATAAAATTGGGTGTAAGCAATGTGATTCTTTTACATAGGTCAGACGGGAAAGGATTTGCAAACGCGTGTAAAAACAGCATCAATATGCCGTTAGAACGGGACAGTTGTCTAGTGCCCTTTTTGTCCATTGTCAGAGTTATCCCATTGTATTGATTGGAATAATGTTTCAGTTTTGTTTCACTCTAGAAACATTGTTAATAGAAATATTCTTGAGTCGGCTATAATTCAACTTACAAATAACCTTAACATGAGTAAAGGTCTGTTTCAACTTGATCCCGTTGCTCTGAATTCCTTCAGAATGGATTTAAACAAAAAGGGCAGGTTGTTAAATCTTTGGTAAAAAATTTGTTTTTGTCTGTTGTTTCCCTTACAATTTATTTTTCAATTTTTTGCTGTATGAGTGTATGTGTATGTATGTATGTGTATGTGCGTATGTGTGTGGTCATTGCAGTTAAATGTGTTTGTATGTATATGTGTTTATATGTATGTATGTATGTGTGTATATGTATGTATGTATGTATGTATGCAGTTAAATATATATATATATATATATATGTATATGTGTATGTACCTTACCTTACCTTACAACCTCACAAAGGTTCTGCGGGATGATTTCTCATTTCGTGAAGGTCAAGCTTGTATATATATATATATGTGTATATGTGTGGGTGTGTGTGTGTGTGTTTGTATATATGTGTGTATATGTATATATATATTTGGGTATGCGGGTATATATGTGTACGTGTATTATTTGTAATTTTTTCAAGTTATATTTATTTTTATTTCTTTATTCTTTTGCGACCTACCGTTTTCTCAGACAATAATTATAAAAACAAATTTGGTAATTTTTTTCCCTTATGCATATATATATATATATATATATATTCTGTATATATTGCGTTTATATTTCGTATATATACCGTAAATATGTTGTATATATATTTTATTGTTCTTATATATCATCTAGGGATCATTTTGTTTTCCAATTTATATTTACTTGTACTTTTGTATTCGTTTGT
>JAJOZX010003032.1:0-20000 GCA_023014485.1 Bathynomus jamesi
AGGAGAAGAGAGAGAGAGGAGAGAGAGAGAGAGAGAGAGAGAGAGCTAGAGGAGAGAGAGAGAGGAGAGAGGAGGGAGAGGAGAGATGAGGTGGAGAGAGAGAGAGAGGGGAGAGGAGAGAGAGGAGGAGAGAGAGAGAGAGAGAGAGAGAGAGAGAGAGAGAGAGAGAGAAGAGAGGGAGAGAGAGAGAGAGAGAGCGAGAGAGAGAGACGAGAGAGAGAAGAGAGAGAGAGAGAGAGAGAGAGAGAGAGAGAATTATAACAATATCGTAGATGCACTGGGAAGGCAATGACAACTATGATGTCATATACACAGACTTTGCTAAAGCTTTCAACAAATGTGATCGTGGTATAATAGCACATAAAATGAAATATATGAGATTAACAGGCAAAGTAGGAAAAATGGATCTACAACTTCCTCAGAGAATATCTACAGGTTGTCAAAATTCAAGGTATCCCATCATCAGAATCAGAAGTACGCAGCATGAAAACTGGTACCAAATCTGGTACCAAACCTCAAACTAAACTCAACTACCATCCAAACAACACTGGAAAATAGGAAAGGCAGAATATATCATGTTCCCAAATTAAAGGCCTCACAAGGGACCTCTTCACATTGAAGGAAAATAGCTTGGGTGTCAGGAGGCCAAGACTTTTTAACCAGCTTCCAAAGCACCTCAGAAATGTTACAGGGGTCAAAGTTGAAGTCTTCAAGAGAAGACTAGATGCCTGGCTCAGGACAGTACCAGAAGAGCTGGGTGTACCCGGCTGTGCGTGTGTGTGTGTGTGTGTGGTGGAGAGTGCAAGAAAGCAACTCACTCCTCCACCAAGCTAGGCCTAGAGGCAGGGCCACCAGCTTGGCCTTCATGTGAAGAGAGACCAACACACTGATAGGGTTGCCAACCGTCCTTTTTTTGTAGATTTTTGTCCTTGTCCTTTCTTGAGTTCGGAAAGGACGCCATTTGTCCTTTTCTGATAACAATCTTGTTCCAAACAACAGTTTTATAACAAAACTTTTGTTTAAAAGGAAATAATTATAAAGTCTTAAGTCGAGTAACATTTTATAAATTCATTTCTTCACTTAAATGTTAACATTCCGTGTAGCGGAAAAGTATAAATTTAAAAATAAATATTGTTACCATAAATTTTGTCAATGCATGACTCAATGGGTCAATATCTGTATATCAATAAAAATATTTACTTTAAGAAAATATGCAATAAAAAAGCATGCAGTATAAATTGTAATAAATTATAAATAAAATTTTACTTCTTTCCCTAACCTTGTAGACAGTATATTGGAATTGATGTTCTTGTCCTTTTTTTCAAACTTCATGGAGTTGGCAACCCTAAACACACAGAACTTTAACTCTTTCATGCTGAATGTATTTGGAGGGTTAAGTCTAAATGCATGCATTTGAAATTGTATGTATTTGACCCATTCGGCAGTAAAGGGTTAAAGATGTATATACATATAGGGTTACACTCTTTTCTAAACATATGCCCTTCATACACATATTTATTTACTAAGAATTATCTTTAAGCATCTAGTCTAGAAATGCTGCAATCAGACTTCCTCGAGGTAAGGTGTGTGAAACCCTTGCTCAAGAAAATATCCCTGTTATTTCACCAAGCTTCCAAAATTCATTTGCATTTTCTTCATCAATGAATTACCCACTGAAGTCACTGGGAAAACCCCTATATTTCAACATAATGTCAAAATATCCAACAAATTTTGAAACTCCAGCACAATTCATATCATTCAGTTATTTTGACAAGGGTAGAGCCTCCCCCCCCCCCCCAAAATGTGTGTGTGTGTATATATATGTATGTATATATATATATATATAATATATATATATATATATATATATATAAAAACCGTATTTGTCGCCTTATAAGACGCACTTTTTTTCCTTATAAATACCTTCAAAAATCGCCCTGCATCTTAGAAGCCAAAAGTGGGGAAGGATGAAACGTCCATCAATAGCACAAGTGTGTGAATGGGTGCTGAAGTCATGGCATGATGTTAAGACTGAAATTGTGGTCAAGTCCTTTAAAAAATGTGGTATAAGTAATGCAATGGATGGCACTGAAGATCATTTATTGTATGAGAGGGACAGTGATACAAGTGAAGACGACGATGATTATGATGATGGGGATAATGATGATAATGTCAGTAATGAATCTGAAGTTGATTAATAACAAATAATAAGAGTAATAATCATATTATCTTTCTTTATTGGCATTTGGGTTTTCTTTTTATTGAATTTTACATATCCATTGTATTAACAATAAAGTGCATAAAAAACTTTTTTTCTTGAATTTACCTTTCCAAAATTAAGGTGTGTCTTTCACGGCGCAGCGTCTTGTAAGCCATCAAATATGGTATATATATATATATATATATATATATATATATATATATATATATATATATAATAACTAAAAACGTAGAAAATAAGCAGCCAAAGAAAATTAATGATAATGCGAAAACTAAGAACTTGGAAAATAATAATAAAGAAAGCAGAAGCGTAGAAAATATCATATGCAAATACTACGCGAAAGGAAACTGCAGATATCGGGATGGGCAATGCATATATGCACATCCCACATTATGCAAAATGCATTACACAAGTGGATACTGCAAGTTTGATAAGAAATGCATGTTCCACCTTCTTACGATCTGCAACACTTATGAAAGGTATGGGAGTTGCAAATATGAAAAAAAATGCCGATACCACCACCCTCAAAGGAACGCAACGAGGGAACAGGAAAAACGAACATCAAAGAAGAATGGAAATTTTTTAGACGCAGCCAACACATTTCAGCTGTTAAATACTCTCAAGCAATTACAAAACCAGCTGACAAATATAAATATAGAAATCCAAGAGCCGGACAGAAGGTACGACCAAAGGCACTTCATGCGTCATCGGGACAACAGGTACTGACAAAGATAAAAAGAGGTAAATTCTCGGAGGACCACAAGGCAACGAAACCGGCACCCCCATTGGAAAACGAATCGGAACCACCTGTATGCGAAAAAGAAAGAGAAAAAATAAAAATAATCCTAGCCAACATACAGGGCCTCAAATCAAACCACTCCACAAACAAAGTTTTATACCTGAAAGGACTCATGCAAGAAGCCGGAGCAGACTTTACATGCCTCACGGAAACTCATCTAAAGGACTGCCAGGCGAACTGTGAAAATTGTGAGTCCTGTATTGACAAAAAAGAAATACAAATTGACAAATATAACATCCTCCGAGCCGACAGAACAGTGAGACATAAAGGAGGATGTGCTATTTACACACATGAAAGGCACATAGCAGAAATGGCTATAAGTACCTCAAACAACTACGTAGAATGTGTGGCAGCAAAAATTGAAAAATTAAATATGGTACTAATTGTAATGTACAGACCCCCAAACACGCCAACCTCAAAATTTTCAGATTCCATTACAGAGGTAAGAAACTTGGTAAAAGATCTACATTCTCCAACCCCAAATATTTTTCTCTGTGGTGATTTTAATTTCCCATTCATGAAATATAAAAGGATAGGAAAAAATATATGTATACACCAGGACAAGGGGGGCACACGAGAAGACCAGGAGCAGGTAAAAATGCTACTAGCTTTAGCTGATGAATTTATGTTAACGCAAGAAATAACAGAAAACACAAGAAAAAACAACTGCCTAGATTTGGTATTCAAAAAACAGTAATTTAATTGATAAGGTGGAAATATCCCCAACTAGGATATCAGACCACAACATCATTGAAATAACAACTAATATAAAGGCAACAGGAAAGGAAAGAACACGCACAACAGAAAGAAGCAAATTCGAAATTTTTAATTTTCACTCCAAAGCTATAAACTGGGAAGAGGTGACATCCAGCATGGAAGTAATAGATTGGAAAACCATTTTCGAGGCCAAGACAACGGAAGAGATGCTAATGACGTTAGAGGAGAAGACGTTAGAAATTGTGGAAAAACACGTCCCAAAGATACAACAGAGAGGAAAGAGAAGCAGGTTCGAAAGACAAAAGAGGGCATTGTTCCGAAAGAGAAAAAGAGTGACTGCGAAATTAAGTAATTGTAAAGATAACATCAGAAAAATATTAAATGATAAACTGCAAAGTATCGATGTCGTCATAGAGGAACTAATCGAGAAGCATACAGAAAAAGAAGATGACGCTATAGAAGCGATAAAGGCTAACTCAAAGTACTTCTATAATTTCGCAAAAAGAAAGTCGAAAAACTATGCGACTATCAGGCCTTTAAAAAATGAGAATAGTGATTTATCTGATGATCTAACAGAAGTAGCTGAAATATTAAAAGCTCAGTATGAATCATCTTTCAGTATCCCAAAAACTGACAAACTGATATGCGATAGAAACGCGTTCTTTGAAGAAGAACCACAAGGGGAAAGTATAACGGATTTCGACTTTACGACGGAGGATATTGCACAAGTCATAGGGAAACTAAAAACACACTCAGCGGCAGGACCGGATAAATGGAATGCCACACTGATCAAAAACTGCAAGAATGCAATCGCTGAGCCCCTATACTGGATATGGAGACGATCATTAAACACGGGAGAAATACCGGGCATCCTGAAGAGCGCGAACATCGTCCCAATATATAAAGGAGGAGATCGATCCGAGGCCAAAAACTATAGGCCAGTGTCGCTTACATCTCATCTCACCAAAATATTTGAAAGAATTGTTAGACAGAAAATCTATGACTTTTTGGAAACTCAGAAAAAATTCAATGATAACCAACACGGGTTTCGGTCAGGCAGATCATGCCTGTCACAACTAATGGAACACTACAACAACATTATTGATTCACTTGAAAGTAATGAAAACTATGATGTACTATACACAGACTTTGCTAAAGCGTTCGACAAGTGTGACCATGGAATCATAATACATAAACTGAAATATATGGGAATAACAGGAAAAGTAGGGAAATGGATATATAATTTCCTTAGTGAGCGGAGGCAAGTCGTTACAGTACAAGGAGTATCTTCATCAGAATCAGAGGTCCTCAGCTCAGTACCACAAGGAACGGTATTAGCTCCACTACTCTTCATAATCATGCTAACTGACATAGATGAGGACGTTACCAGAGACAGCACAGTAACATCCTTTGCAGATGACACAAAGATCAGTAGAAAAATACGAAAACCAGAAGACATAGGATCTCTACAAACCGACATAAACAAAATTTACAAGTGGACGGAAGACAACAATATGAAGTTTAATACCGAGAAATTTCAGCTATTACGGTACGGAAAAAGAGAAGACCTAAAGTCCATGGAATATTATACCCCAAATGGACAGGAATTCCAGAGCAAAAGATTTAGGGGTTGTAATGACAGATGATGCGAAATTTGAAACACAAAATAAGATAGCAGTAAACAGAGCAAAGAGAATAACGGGTCTGATATTGAGAACTTTTAAACGAAGGGATAGGAATGTAATGATCCCCCTACTGAAAACCCTGATAATACCCAAACTGGAATACTGCTCGGTCCTAACATCCCCATATAAAAAAGAAGACATTAGACAGCTGGAGGGGATTCAAAGAAGTTTCACAGCCAAGATCAATGGGTGCAAAGAACTAAATTACTGGGAAAGGTTACGAGAACTAAACCTATATTCACTGGAAAGGAGAAGAGAGAGATACACCATTATTTACACTTGGAAAATAATGAAGAAACTAGTCCCTAATCTTACTCTGAATCCCATAACTCCCCAAACAACGGTGGAAGGTAGAAATGGTAGACTGTGTCGTATTCCCAAATTGAAGGCGAGACAGAGAACATCCTTAACCCTGAAAGAAAATAGTTTTGTAGTGAGAGGACCAAAACTATTTAATCAGCTTCCCAAAGACCTAAGAAACACGAAGGGAGTTGCAGTGGAAATCTTCAAAAGAAGACTTGACGCCTGGCTCAGAACAATCCCCGATGAGCCGGGCGTACCTGGCTATGTGAGGTGGAGAGCGCAAGAATCCAACTCACTACTTCACCAGGCCAACTCGAGAGGAGGGGCGACACGCTTGACCTTCGCGAAATGAGAAATCATCACGTGGAACCTTTGTAAGGTTGTAAGGTAAGGTATATATAAACTAGGTTTTGTTTTACTTGTACCTTGTGAGGAATGGACACTTTGTTTCTCTCTCTGTATTAATATCCAAAAAAGAAAGGAATAACTTCTCAGCAGTTTATTCTGTTTACACTTGAAAGTGTATAGAGCAGGGGTGGCCAAGTTTCCTGGACCCAAGAGCCACATACGACGTTTTTCAGATGTACGAGAGCCGCAAAATACTTTAAAAAGAATTTAATTATTAAAAACATATACAGTTATACTCACATTATTAAATTGTTTAATTACTGCTTGTAGAAGGCTTAGTTTGGGTCTTCATTTTGGCTGTTAATGCTTTAAAGTCTGGCTGATGTGATGTTAAGGCAGTATGAAGAAGCTCAGTCAGGTGTTCGTTAGTGAGGGCAGCACGATGTTTTGACTTTGCAAACTTCATTACTGAGAAGAGTGCTTCACAGCAATAAGTTGTCCCAAAAACTGAGATAAGTCAGAAACTGGTTTTCCTGAGGTGAGGATACTTTGTCTCTGGTACTTGCTTCCAAAACTCAACTGCAGATAAGCTTTTATGTATCAACTTTAAAACCACATCCTCCTGTAGCTCCAAAAGTTCTGTTTGTATTGAAGCAGGTTCCGTAACAAAAGGTGTGGTAACAGGACAGCCATCATTGATAACATCAATCAGGAAAGGATTTACAAGAAATTCAAAGCATGGTTTTAGCTTCTTTAGTTCATCAAACCTGAACTGAAAATCATCAATTAGTCCTTCTAATTTACCTTTGTATTCCTCCAATTCACTATCTTTTATTTCAATATCAGGAAAAGTGTTTGCTCAGTTTTTCAGGCGGGGAAAGTGGTCAAATTTTTTTGTTACTAGATCTTTTTGGAAGAGCTTTATTTTATTCTGGAAACTGAAAACTGTCTGTGTAAGGTCAGAAATGACCTTATCCTTTCCCTGAAGTGCCAAATTTAGATTTTGAAGGTGTTGTATTACATCGGTAAAAAACATCAGATCTTGCACCCATTCATCTTCTAGTTGTGGGTATGACTTTCCCTTTTCTTTCAAGAAATCAATGATAGGCTCCAACAGTGAAACAAATCTATTCAGGAGATTACTAGTTGATAACCACCTTACAATACATTAGAATGAAAAGTCATCTGGCTTATCTCGAAGATCCATCTCCTTCATTAAATTTTTAAACACTCTGTGTGTTTTTGCATTTGAACAAATGAAATTCACAATTTCTAGAACACATTTCATAACACTGTCATACCTAAAGTACTTGCTTACCAAATGACCACGGTGAATGATACAGTGAATAAAGAGAGACACAGGATACTTGGGATTGCATGTCAAGAGCCCAACTAGGCCTACATTTTGTCCTACCATAGCTGGTGCTCCATCTGTTGCAACACTGACAAGTTTATTCAATGGTACTTGAGCATTTGATAATGCCTCATCAAGTGCGTTCTTTATGTCAACCCCTCTGGTGGTTTCTCTTAGGGTCATTAAGTCCAATAGTTCTTCTTTCACATTTCCATCACCAGTAACATAACGAACAAATATCGCCAGTTGAGGGTTACAAGCATGTAATTTCAGCACTGATCTGGGAAATACATCTCTCTGTAGTAGTGTGGCGGGAAATAGAAATACTTGCTATTTGTTCTCGAAGCTTTGTGTTATCTGGAGCGAGAATTGCAGTAACATCGCAATATTCTTCTTCACAAATTCTCCACTACTGTAGGGAAGTTGAGCATGAGCAATATTCCATGCCATAACAAAACTAGCTTCAGTAGTTAAGTCAGCTGTCTTACACAATGATGAAAGTACAGTTTGTTGGGCAACTAGGCTAGATTTCAACATTGTTAACTTAGTCTTCTGCAATTCTGATTTGGGAGGAAATTCTATAATAAAATTTTTATAGTTAGTTTCATGATGATGCTTTAAGTTACTGCTTTAAAGTGATTGAGTGCCACATGGCAGATAAGACACACAGGTTTCCCACACTTAACAGTAAAGGCAAAGCTCTTCTCCCATTCCTATTTAAAAACTACTTTCTTCTTCATATTTCCATTTCTTACACTTTGTCTGCTCAGTCATTTTAATCAACTAAGGGGTTGTATAACTTTCACTTGTATAGCTGAGAAAAATTGCTACTATTTGATCTAAGAAGCCAATTTTAAAACACACACACTCATTACTACACACAGCCCGCAGGGTAGCTCGAGGGTACTGGACACTGGTGAGTGGCGATTGGTGTTAATTATGTAATTATCCGGCTTAGTGCCTGTCACGCAAAAGAAATTGTCGTACGCATGGCACATTTTATTGTCAATTCAATTTTTCCTTGGTATTTTTTTTTCATATTTTTTTTATTATGTGAAAAAAAAAAATTTATATGAATTTTGTCTTTTATGATAAATACAATAAAAACCAAAATTGTCTCCTGAGCTGTAGTTAACAACCTCGAGAGCCGCATGCAGCTCGCAAGCCAGGGTTTGGCCACCATTGGTATAGAGTATCAGTGAATCTGTGCATATGAATTATAAAGTGAAATTCATTAAATTTAATAAAGTGCAATACAGTTTACATAAATTATCACCAGTTCAATGTATATATTTAAATCGTAATACAGCTAGCATTCAAAAAAAGTTTGAAACAAGGCAGAAAAAAGGTCATAAAACACAAAGGTCACAAAACCCTTGTGACCACTGAAAGGAAAGGAAAGGAAAGAAAAAAAAAATTTGCGTGTGCATTTCTTTTTATAATAATTAATGAATAGTATGACCATGAGTCCAAATTCTCACCTAATTTGCAATTTATGTAATTTGAAAGCAACTGAAAATGCAGCAATCAGGTGTGATTTCTGCCAAAAATTGCACAACTATATCTGTATGAATTGGGATGATAGGAAAATATCCCTCATCTCAAATGCCAAACAGATCATGGGGGTCAAATTCCTGTGTGACACATGTACACAGACTGTAAACTCTTTTGTGGTATTTGAAGAAATGGAAAAAGCTAATATGAGTGTTACGGAAAAGGAGGGAATAATGGGGAAACAAGAGTCCCAAAATGTTCCAATGCAAAACCAGGTGTATGAGAGAAAAATAAATAAAAATATAACACAGAATGAAGACATAAAAGAAAGAAAAGAGGTAAGTAAAATTTGCAATGTGGTAAAACTGCCCAATGAGGAAAATGATAAGATAAAAACTAAAAATGTAGGAAATAAACAGCCAACAAGAACTGGAAACTTAAGAAATGACAATGATAATAGTAAAAAAAATGATAATGAAAATAATAATAATGAAGATAATACCAAAATTAAAAACAGAAAATAACCAGATGACAAGAAATAGAAGCATAAAAAATCCTCAGATTCTTCAAAATTATCAGATTCCATTACAGAGGTCAGAAACTGGGTAAAAGATCTACATTCTCCAACCCCAAATATTTTCCCCTGTAGTGATTTTATTTTTCTATTCATGAAATATAAAAGGATAGGAAAAAATGTGTATACACCAGGACAAGGGGGGGCACAAGGGAAGACCAGGAGCAGGTAAAAATGCTACTAGCTCTAGCCAATGAATTTATGTTAACAAAAAAAAACAACTGTCTAGATTTGGTATTCACAAACAACAACCTAAAAACAACTGTCATCAGACCACCTGCCCATCATCATTACAACACGTTCTACACACTGCCCCAACAGCCTTAGGCACACTCACAGAAATTACGAGAGAGCTGATTGGGAACAGTTCAAAATACAGACTGAGGAACAATTCACCACATTAAACAGCACACCCATCATAAACATCAATACAACACTAAAGACATTTAATCAGATCATTAATAATGCAAACAAATACATACCCAAGGGCAACATTAGGAAATACAACCCAAATTACACTAGAGAAAGAGCCCATCTCACAAGGCAACATAACAACCTCAAACATAACACACAAACACAAAAAGGAAAATAGTTTTGTGAGGGGACCAAGACTGTTTAATCAGCTGCCTAAACTAAGGAACACGAGTGGTGATGCAGTGGACATTTTCAAAAGATTAGATGCCTGAACAATCCCTGATGAGCTGGGCGTACCTGGCTATGTGAAGTGGAGAGTACAAGAAACCAACTTGACCTTCATGAAATGAGGAATCATTGCATGCATGGAACATTTGAAAGGTTGAAAGATGTGTGTGTGTTATATATATATATATATATATATATATATATATATATATATATATATATATAGTATATATATATATATATATATATCAGTGATGTAGGTCTCGAGATTGGTCTCAGTCTCGAGACCCAATTTGCAGATCTCGATCTCAATCTCGGTCTCCGCTATTTAAATCTCGGTCTTGACAGATGTGGTCTCAGTTTTTCTCCCCAGAGACCTTTCGAGACCTCTCGAGACCGTAATGAAAAATACATGTTATTGGCATACTCATGATGGTGGCTTGGTTGAACAGACACAATTCAGAATGTTTATGAAAGTTTGTAAAAGTAAGGGACTCTAGGTATTCACTAATCAGTCACCCTGTTTTGAGTTGCCAGGTTTGTCTTGCAGTGGGGGTGTGGGTCTGGATTTTTTTAGGTTAGCGCTACAAAAAAATTTGCCCCACCCCCACCCGATTAATTTTATTGAAAATTGAAACACTAAATAGAGAATTATATATATTATATATATAAGTATATATTATAAGGCCACTTAGTGTTGCCAAACGGCATGTCAACCTCTGTGGCATGATAAAAACGATTATCCTCCCATCCAATATGTATTTGAAAAAATAAAATGCTTCACACAAAAATAATGCAAGAAATACAGCATAAAGAAAACAGTACTGATAAATTCAATAAAGCATAGAATAACTCGACAACCCTTCACATCACTTATATTTACAACGTACCGATTCATAGAACAAATCGCAATTGCCAATTGTAAATGTTAAAAAATGATGTCATCAATGATGTCACAGCGGAACTTTTATCATGCCACACCTCCCCTTAAGCTGAATTTATTTTGTTTCCTAATCAGTTTTTGGCACATGCTGTTAGTGACAGTGTGTAGTTTAGTTTTGTATTCAATTTTATTAACTGTGTAGAGTATTCAGTTTGACTTATAGATTTGTAAATAATCATTCTAAAATATGTCTGATCAGTCAGCCATTATAATTTTTGCCTATAAAAATCACAAAGACAATGTTGGAAAAGGTGATGGCCACAAAAAAAAAAACATGGCATTTTGCAAATTTTGTGGCATTTCCATAACTGATATTAGTAGAACGACTTCAGCATTCACCCGTCATCTTTAACATAAACATCAAAAGATGTTAGTTTTTCCAATCCTAAAAACTGAAATATAGTTTTACTTGCCTACTGTGTATATGCTGAAAAATATAGATTATAGGTGTAGTAGCATCTCCTATGAACACAAAATTGCGAAAAAATAATGATTTTCTTTCCTGAGCCATTTAATTTATTTTCATTTAATCAAGATTTAATTTAAATTTTTTTAATTTAATTTAATTTAATCAAGAAGCAACTTAGCCAAATTCACTCATGCTTCTTTGGAAGTGAATGTAGGCCTATGTATTTGTGCGTGTGTAATTAATATGGTGTATATATATGATAGATTGGTTGTTTATAACTGTTAGAATAGGTTCACCCCTATAAATCATTATTCTAGCCTAAAAAAACGACTTACGAACGTCCTTCTGGAACCAATTATGTTCATAAGTAGCCTAGGGGACTTACTGTATAAAGTTCATCGGACCTCAGGCCCGTTATCTAACATTATTCATGCAGGCTACTTCATAGTTCATACGTTCTTAGGTATGAGGAGTATCTGAAAAGTCAGACCAGTACTGCAGTGGGGACAAATCAACCACAACTCATGATGGTGGCTTGAAATTATTTCATTCTGAGCATCCAAGACAGAAGGCCATTAACGATGCAATAGTAAAGCATCTCATTGTTGGATGTACTTTGCCCATTTCCCTGGTTGAGCAGACACACTTCAGAGAGTTTATGAAAGTTTGTGAAAGTAGGTGAGTAGTGAGTACCGAGACTGAGTACATTTCGATTTTTGTTGTTTCAAATGAGTGTATTTCCATTTATTAAAATATTTTAACTTTAAAGACTGTATGTGGAAAAAATGGTTTAAAATTTTTTTACTGCTTTATCCGTAATTCAGGTACCAACCAATGGTGAGGTCATCTGTGACAAATTTGAAGCTGCCAGAACTGTGTGCATCTGGGAAAAAGGAGTTGTTAAAAATGCTTGAGCTGCAAGTAGCTGTTCCCCTTACAATGGACATATGGTCAGACAGAAGGATGCGATCCTTTCTTGGAGTGACTGCACATGTTATTGGTAAGGTTACACCTTATTTTATAATTAATTTGTTATTCATCACTCCTTAAAAGTTAAAACCATTTTTATTAAATTTTGATATTTTCATAGTCAATAAGAAGCGTGATTGATAATTATGCGCTGTTTCTTTGAATTATTAGATCCAGCTGACCAGCATCTTAAGTCAGCACTGTTAATGTGCAAAAGATTCACCAGCTCCAACACAGGAGAGAAAATAAGCAGTGCCCTGGAAGAAATTTTAGAAGATTTTCATATCAAGGATAAAGTAAAATATGTAATTACTGATAATGCGGCTAATATGAAAAGAGCCTTCAAGGTAGTTCCCTGATAAGGCTAATGTTGAAGATTTTGAATATGAAGTTCATGACCAAGAGCTGGACTCAGCTGATGAGCTCAATGACGAATCGCTATGGGAAGATTTGCACAAAGATGATGCTGACACAGTCAGCGACTTATTGGCCATGTATGCAAGAATGAGACTTTCCTGTTTCGCACATACTCTCCAGCTTGTGATAGGAGATGGACTGAAAGAATTGAAGGGCACATGCATAGTAGTAGTAATATTCAAGGCCAGAAAAATTTCGTCTCTGCTACACAAAAGCACTGTTTTTAAAGAAAAGTATGGCATTCTATTATCAAACAATCTATATTTAGCATAAGCTTTACAATTTAATTGCTCGACAGCTACACTATGTTTGCAAATCATTTTGTTCTCACAGATGTGAACACGTCTTTGGGAGCAATCATTCTATTCCAGTAGCAAATGCTATGAGGTGGAATTCCATCCATCATCAGTTGGCTTCTCTTCTTTGGATTTTAAGAAGCTCTTCGACATTTGTGATGGAGAGTTCAAGAACTTCAATATTTCAGCAATTACTTCCAGGGAATGGAGCTTTATGACTGAACTATGCTCAGTACTGGCTCCATTTGCAGACGCAACATTGATAACCCAAGGTAAATACTAAATACCAATATTATGCAATATATCATAGGTCGTTTCTAGGAAAAGGATGAAGCAAAGAAATTTCTTTACTATTTTAGAAGTCACTCAAATGGTTTACTTGTTATGATTAGGTTCATTTAATGAGCTATGTTGTTTCTCAGTGTCTTCGTGCACGCACGCACGTGCACACACACACATACAATATATATATACACTGTGTATATATATATATATATATATATATATATATATATATATATATATATATATATATACATTCAACTGCAAAGAACACGCAGTATAAATAACGTAAAGAACGACGCTTGTATAGGAGATATTCCGCGCAAGACGAGAGAGAGAAAACGGAACAAATGAAAAAATGAGGTAACCACCTCATTTTTTAATTTGTTCCGTTTTCTCTCTCTCGTCTTGCGCGGAATATCTCCTATACAAGCGTCGTTCTTTACGTTATTTATACTAGGTGTTCTTTGCAGTTGAATGTATATAATGTTACGGCATGCGGGAGGTGCCCCCTTGGGGCATTGGTTTCTGCGAGTATGTAGAAGAATTACGGCATTTGGAAGGGTGAGGTCCATGGTGTAATGGTATCGCGTCTGACCGGCAATCGGAAGATCCCGGGTTCGATTCCCAGGTGGTTACCTCATTTTTTCATTTGTTCCGTTTTCTCTCTCTCGTCTTGCGCGGAATATCTCCTCTACAGGCGTCGTTCTTTACGTTATTTATACTGCGTGTTCTTTGCAGTTGAATGTATATAATGTTACGGCATGCGGGAGGTGCCCCCTTGGGGCATTGGTTTCTGCGAGTATGTAGAAGAATTACGGCATTTGGAAGGGTGAGGTCCATGGTGTAATGGTATCGCGTCTGACCGGCAATCGGAAGATCCCGGGTTCGATTCCCAGGTGGTTACCTCATTTTTTCATTTGTTCCGTTTTCTCTCTCTTGTCTTGCGCGGAATATCTCCTATACAAGCGTCGTTCTTTACGTTATATATATATATATATATATATATATATATATATATATATATATATATATATATATATATAACCCCGCAAGGGGGTTCTAAGCTCGTGCTCTTGAGTGCTCTTTGTGCTCGTTTGTACGTGCTTGTTCCTGGAGGTTTCACGTGCGCCCTCCCGGCCCTAGCACCCAAGGATGATGGGGCTCGACCCTGCAGTCCTTGGTCTTTTTCCACTTCGACTGTCCCCTCCACCCTTTCTTTTTCCTCTGTCTTTCCTCTCACTTTTTCTTTGTTTTTCCGCTGAGATATGCCCTTTAAATAGAGGCGAATCGGTTCTTCCCGAACTAAAAAAAAAAAATATATATATATATTAGGGTGGTCCACTCTTATAGGGGTGGAATTTTTTTTTGTGATTTGTTTTTATTGCTGGGTTGTAACTTATGAGGATGGATGAGAAAACACCTCTGGGAAAGTTTTATTTGAATCAGTTAATTTGTAGGGGTAGCACATGACACTTGAAGTTTTGGTATAATCTGAAAATCACAGCAAAGTTAATCTTGGTGACAGTACATGACTATTAGGGTAACTAACAATTCCGAAATGAATTGACTAACAATTCCCTCTGCACCTCATTTGATCTTTGTTTTTCACCCAGTTGCCAGGCTGACTTCAGTGGTTGAGGAAACTGCTTCCTGTAGTTAGCAACAACTTGCAGGAGATACTGCAGTTGTTCCTCATTCCTGGTGTGGCAGCCGTTGTATTCATTAATGAGAGCAACCCCCCTCTCTGCATGATCGTTCACGACAGAGAGGTTTGCCACTGATTTCTTCGCTATTTGGTAATCAGGATCACTGTCCCAATCCCGCACCTCCTTCCTCAGGTATCCCACACCTGACCCCAGAGACAACAGCAGTCTTTTTGAGTTTGCTGTTGCTAGTGACTCGATTGAAGCCCCCTCAGCAACACCTTTCCTTCTCTTCTGGCAATCAGGCTTTCCTTCAACTTCCTCCATCGCCTTCACCATTGCTGTTTTAGTCTCTTCAGACACCTCAGGATCGAAAATCGCGAGGCCCACCATCTCCTCCGAAAGATACCAAAGATGACCGCTGAGTTTTTTTAATGCCACTTCCGAAATTTTGGGGTCATGGTATTCCCGAAGACTCTGCAGAAGACTGAGGTCGCTGCGAGGCGCAGCAGCAGCTATTGGCGCTGTCATCCATGCCTGCAGGTAGATGGAAACAGCGAAGACACTGACATCCTTAAGACACTTTTGCTCTCGTGGAGTGAGGGCTGGGATTTGTCCCCTGAACAGCCACATCTTCAATGAATAGATCACCTTAGATAACCATCTGGCTTGGTGCATGGGGCCAGGTCGCTTGAAGGTGTAGTTGTCAATGCTCCCTCCCAAGAAAATGATGGACAGATCGAGGAATTCCTGATAGTCATCTCGAAAGGATTTTGAGGAGTGTTTTTCCTCAGCAAAGCGGAGAATCCAATCTCTAATGGGGGCCAAGAGTCGATGCACCTCTTCATCATCCCATCCGGTGCCGTATGTTCCTGTGTCGATGAAGGTCCATTTGCTCTGAAACCTGCTGAACAATGGAACATCAGGTCCACTCGTTGGGCCATAGCAAGCAGTGAAAACTCCACCGATCATCACTTCCATGATGTGATGACGGCAGGCAAAATGGAGAAGGTCTTTCTTCAACTTCTGCTCCAACAACACACACGCTCCATTCAAACGACCAGCATTGGAGGCAGTGGTGTCGAAACACATCCCCACGACAGATTCTTCGAGGCCCCAATCAGTCAATAATTCAAAAACTGCGCTGGCTTGGTGTTCTCCTGATCCAGTTGGTATTTTGGGGACTCCAAGGAGCTGAGATTGACCCGAAAAGGAGGAAATGAGCACAGGCAGCCGATCCACATGCGCATGGTCTCTGGTGTTGAGGTGGTCTGGAATAAGTTTTCCATCCCAGTGGATGATTGCAGGACCGGACTGAAAGGAAGCTTTTAGGCTACTGCAGATCATGATCCGATGTCGTTCTCTCTGCCTGTTTGATGGAGGTCCGGGTGATGTTAAAATTCATTGGGCTGTGGCCAAGGCTCAATGCAGTCTCTGCTATTATGTAGGTTGCCATCCTGTCCGTAGTGTGTGTCCGATCTAGGGCAGCAGCTAGATTTGATGTTATCACATTCTTGACTCTTTTCACCTGTTTTGGAGGTCGCTTTCCACCTTTTGCCCATTCATCTTCGGTGGAGGATGACTCATCAGTGACTGAGGATTCTGTTGAGGACACCAATACTGCTGTACCCGACGTTGATGCACCTTCATTGACTGCCTGCAATACAATCGAAGAAAATGGACAATTAGTGTTAACGAACAACCTAATCATTGCAATCAAATGAAAGTAGGAATTTGAAGAACAATCTCACTTTCTCTTTCGCATCTCCTCCTCCATCTTCCTGTGGGCAGCTTGTTTTTCTTTTTCTGCTGTTTTTCTGTCTACTCCCACCATGCATCCCCGTCTTCCAGGCTCTGCTGGGCCAGCAAGAAGGCCTTGTCTTCTGGGTTTTTGATTAGAGACAAGGCATCAGCATGTGCCATATCAAATAGGTTCCGAAGTGTCTCCTTGAATCCCTCTTCGTTGTACACCTAAATATAAATAATAAATATATATAATATATATATGATAAATGTATTGACTATTGTACAGTATAATATGTCATACTCTCGAGAAACTATTTTATTTATCATTGATCATCCAACTCACCTGCTTCTGGCTCCTCCTCATTCGTCCTTTTTTTATTTTGATCCAATCTTGGTGAAGGTCCAAGATCTTTTGGATTCCTTTGTATTTTTCCCTTGTCGGGATTCGAGCTTTGTTCCAAAATATTTCAAGTTGACCCCACACTACTTGAGCACTTTCCTTCAACTCCTTCTTGAGATTAGTGTGGTGATGAAGGAAGCATGACAATACTTCTCCACGTGATGGTAATTTGCTTCCAAGAAGCTTGTCCTTCACTTTATCTCCTTCAAGGAGATAAAAGCAAGAGCTTCGAACTTGAGTCATCATATATCCAACCACTAAACACAACCAATGAACACTACACCAATAATCTGTCAAGGAAAAGATGTATTACTGGAACTGGAACATAATATACAAGTAAATCTACTAGGTAGTGCAAAAGTGCAAAAATGAAGTAGTGTGTGCTACCCCTAAAAAGTGATTGATTTGGGAAAAAATTGGCCAGAGGTGTTTTCTCATTCATCCTCACAAGTTACCGCCCGGCAATAACAAAAAATCAAAACTTCAATTTTATGGACCACCCTAATATATATATAATATAATATAGTATATATATATATGATCAATAAAACCACGAAGGAAAGGAAACACAAAATGGTGCTCAAGCGCTTTCGTCTAATGACATCCTCAGGAACACTGAAGTATATAAAAAGGTTAAGCCTATATATAGGTTACAGAAAGAAAAAAAGAAAAATAAATAACATACATACACACACACACACACATATATATATATATATATACATACATATCTATATATACAAATACATACATACATACATACATACATATATACAATAAACAGAGAAGTAAAAATAATAAAAAATTAAAAATTAAAACCTTAAAGGATTACCAATGAGGCGTACAGATTGTAAGGAAAAATATCGATTTTTAGCACAAGATCAAATGGATTATAAAATACAAATTTATACTGGAACTCTGCCGGGTTTTAACACAATGCTGCCTATGGTCAGGTTTCGATATATATAAAAAAATAAAAATAAAATGCAAATTAAAAGTTAATCGATTTTTAGCACAAGATCAAATGGATTATAAAATACAAATTTATACTAGAACTCTGTCCGGGTTTTAACACATTGCTGCCTATGGTCAGGTTTCGATATATATAAAAAAAATAAAATGCAAATTAAAAGTTAATAAAGTAGAAGACAAGTTTACAAAGATTTAATGTTTTACACTTCTTATCTAAGTCTGCTTTAAAGGAATTCAACATAACAGGATCGAGTTGAAAAAGACCTTTGCTTATGTTGAAGTTATTTGAAAGTTGGATAATGGCAGACTCAAGAATATTTCTATTAACAATGTTGCTTGAATGGAATAAAACTGAAGCATTATTCCAATCAATACAGTGGGCTAACTCTGACAAATGGACAAAAAGGGCACTGGACAACTGTCCTGTTCTAACGGAATATTGATGCTGTTTTATACGTGTGTGCAAATCCTTTCCCGTCTGACCTATGTAAAAGGAATCACATTGTTTACAACCAATTTTATAGATAATGCCTGAATTATTGGTAGGGCTATTTTTTACTATGATATTTTTCACAATATTGTTATATGAAAATACTACATTAATATCCAAAAGTTTAAGTACATTAGCAATGACTAAAAAGCCCGGGAAAAATGGAAGTACTAAAATATTTTTTGACAAAGTACGAGTGTTAATATTGACACGATAGAAAGTTCGTTTTGCCTTGTTGAGACAAGATTCCATAAACGCAGATGGATAACACAAATCACTTCCAATACCGTTGATTTTTTCCAATTCGGCATCGATGTATTCCGGACTGGCGATCCTAAGGGCGCGGAGAAACATTGATGAAAATATGGCCTTCTTAATGGGGGTATCATGTCCAGAGTAAAAGTGTACGTAGGACAAATTGTTTGTCGTTTTCCGATAGATACTAAACTTAAAACCTGGGCTTTCCCTATGTACACGCACATCCAAAAATGGGATTGAATTGTCTTGCTCAACTTCTAAAGTAAACTTAATGGAGGGGACTTGATCATTTAACTGAAGGAGGAAGCTATCCAGGTCACGATTCATGGGCCAGATACACAAAATATCGTCGATGTACCGCAACCAAGGGATGCCAACCCCCAGGATTCTCAGAATATAGGTAATTTCGAAAAACTCCATATAAAAATTGGAGAGGAGGGGCGATAAGGGGTTGCCCATAGCCATCCCAAAAACTTGTTGATAATACTCGTTATTGAAAGTGAATTTACAGTCTTTGATGCAAAGCTTAATGAGTTCCAAAACAATGTGTGAAGGTAGTGGCAGGTCATACTTATGTAATTCTTGGGAGAGAAAGTCAAGCATATCATCAATCGGCACTTTTGTAAACAATGAACAAACATCAAAACTAATCAATTTATCATTAGTTTCAGTACGTACATTATTCAATTTTTCCGTAAGATCCATGGAATTTTTTACATGTGAATCAGAGATAGTTCCGAGAATGGGGGACAAGACTTTGACAAGCCATTTGGAGAGTTTATAAGTAATAGAGCCCACCGAGCTAATAATAGGGCGCATAGGGTTACCAGGTTTGTGGGTTTTAATAAGACCGTAAAGGTAGGGCAGAGCAGGTGAAGTGGACATGAAAAGCGGAATTAAGTTCTTATGATCTTTGAGAAGGCGTTTCAAGCCACTATTAAATGATTTGATGACGTCATCCTGCGGGTTCTTCCTAAGTTTGGTGTATGTGGCGCCCTCCTCTCCAATATTTATATGGAGTTTTTCGAAATTACC